>JAMXBB010000012.1:18301371-18576151 GCA_024138015.1 Lumnitzera littorea
TACAAGTATCTATTATACTATACGATAATATATAATATATAATCTAATCCTTAATTATTATCTATTAATCTATTTATTTATATATTATTTAATTTTATAAACTTAAGGTCATTAATAAGCTTGAAATTAGCTCGTTTTAGGTTAGACTCGACTCGGTTCAAGCTCGAATAAAAAATGAGCAAAGCTTAAACTTGAGACAAAGTTTATTTATCTAAACGAACCAAATTCAAGTTTTAATCTTAGACTTGATAAAAAGTTTGATTTGAGTTTAAATTCAATAATTTTTAAACAAACCAAATTTAAATTTTTAGAAACCGGATTTGATTCAACTCAATTAATTTGCAGCTCTAAGTAAAACTGCCATAAATTCTAAACACAGGGAGCTTTATCGATATCTTGGGTGATGTAAGCAAGGCAAAGACACATGGTTAAATCCACGTCAACAAGCATATAAGCAAATGGGGTGCGTAATGCGCACACTGACACCTCAACACCGCCTTCGAATCTAACGTTCTTGTTTTCTCCATTGCAAATCCTTCCTAATAAGTAAGCTGCCCTATTTACTAATCAAAGAAAAAAGAAAAAGAAAGAAGAAAAAATCTTTCTAGTTTCATCTCTCTGTCTCTAAAACAGAATCAGTTCACGTGAACTCCGTGCACGTAACTGTTTGATTATTTGTTCGTTGGGATTCGGTCAGAGGATGTTTTGAGTTCGTTATTAACTAAAAATGGAAGATATAACGGAAAGTTGCAGTAGCAGAGCAGTGGATTCCTATGCATCGTCATCGTGGTTTAGCAATAACTCTAGGAAGTTACAGAGACAGAAAGCTGATATTTATCTGTCGGTTCTTTGTAAACTTAAGGAGTTGAACGTTGAAGAAGCCTGGAATCCTGTGTTTGAAGATGATCTTTGGGCTCATTTTCAAAAATTGCCTCTCAGGTTACGTTACACGAATGTACCGTATAAAGAACTTTTTCCTTCCTTCCTTTCTTTCTTTTTGTTTTAATTTTTGTTTGGTTTTGAGAAGTTTATGTTTGGTAGCTGAGAAAACGAGGAAAGAATCGCGAGAAACATAGTCTACGTTGACTCTGCCTTTGACTTTTGTCGCGTTCTGTTGTACTGTTGTGATCGTGCTATTGTTGACTGTTATGATTAAGTGACAGTTTGCGATGATTCTCCATTAGGAATTTAGAGAAATTAGTCTAATGATCGTTTTGTTGTTAATCTTGGAAATTTTCCTAAATTATTGGTCTAAGATTTCAAGAATAACTTGTTATTGCGTTTCACTAGCTATTCTAATCATGTTGTCCTTCATCGTTGTGTCTTGTTTCGGTTATCTATAATTGGCAATTGAATTAAGCATGTTTTAAGTATGCCGTGATTAATGTTGGATTGAAGTTGACTTTTACATGTATCCAAAATATGTTCATCGTACTTAGCATATGCTCATCGTGTGATCGTGTTGTTATTATGAAATTCTCATTTTCCCTGTCCACGTAAAGATAGTGTCTGCTATACCTGTGGCATTATCTTGATTTGTCTGTAGATATGTCCATTAGGGGGTTTGACTTATGATGAATTTCACTATCTCAGGTATGCGTTGGATGTCGATGTTGAAAGGGCAGACGATGTTCTTATGCACAAAAGGTTATTAGACAAGGCACGAGATCCCACTAATAGACCTGCAATTGAAGTCCGTCTTGTCCAGGTATCTATGTAACAACTAATACTATTCAGATGTTGCTTAGCATCCTCATGTTTAAGTGGTGTTTTTGACTTATCAAATCAAGAACTGTGAGCTTGGCTCAATAACTATATGCTACATGTCAAAAATGGCAGTCCTGTTGTTCCATCCATTTTAGAGAACAATTGCCTCACATAATTTCTCCAAATAAAGTAAGAGATAAGTAACTTTCAGCAATTGCTCAATTGCTTGTCTGCTGCCATTTTGACCGATCAATGGATCGTACGTGAATCATTGCACGACCTATCATGCTTGGAGATTTTTGCAACATACAGAATTACTTGTGCTATTATTACGCACTTTGAAACTTCTTCATTTTGCCTTTTGCAAGTCATGTGCACAATATGCTTAAGTAGAATTAAAAAGTGCATTTAGTGACGATGTACACAGGTTCCTTCTGCTTCTGATCCAAAACTAAGTGTTACCAATAATCCGATTTCTCCAAGAGAAGCAACTTCTCAATTCTCTAATGACAAAAGCCAACACAGGTAATTACCCGAAAATAAACAACAAGTTTTATTATATTGTTTAATATTCTAATGAATTTCAAGCTGTAAATTGTATATTTTATAACTGAAGTAATTGGTCTAAATTTTTAGCTCTCTCTCTCTCTCACAGCAAGCATCCTCTCCCTGCCTGTGGTCTGCAATGTAATTGTGAAGTTAAACTTGAGGGCATGGATTCACTGGTTCAAGATTGGGATAATTCAGGAAGTTCATCTTCCCAATATTCTGGGTAAAATGCTTCTTTGATTCTCTCTAATAATAAGCTTGAATATCTCCTACATGATCCCATAGTATTTCATCCTGGGCTTGATTTACTTGGTAGCTATCCTAGGCTGATTATTTCTGCTCCTTTTTTTTTTCCTTCTTTTTATCAAACTAATGTTTTCTTGTTTTTAAATATTATAATCAAATTCACGAGTAGAATGATTATTTGTATCTTCTAAACTTTTTGCAGGCCTATGCATGAAATAATGATTTCATCAAATGACAAGCGCAAGTTTCTCAGTCAGGTACCTAGCATTTGGAGTATTATAATCGAGTAGTTTGTATATAAATATTGTATCTAACCAGACATAAAAGTAATTGAGATTGCTTCGCATAGTATTTTAAAGTATCTCGTTCATCCCAACAATGTTTTGTTCTCTCTTTTTTTTTTTTTGGTTATTTGAACCATCTCCTTCTTCTCTGTTAATATTCACAGGGATTGCAAGATTATTAGATGCTAGATTGGTTCTTATCATAATCTCGTTCTTTTTTATCAGTTCACATCGTTGATATCTGAAATTGAGTTGAACATCCGGGAAGCACATGCCTTCTGCACAATAGATGGCTACTCCTTGGATGTATTTATTGTTGATGGTTGGAAATTTGAGGTACTATTTCAAATCCTGAAATTCCCTCAATTTGTGTCCTCCTTACTTTTGGAGTCTAAATCATTTTGGTCAAATGTTGGAACTCATAGGAGACTCAGAAACTTAGGACTTTATTGACAGAGAAAATGCAGAAGATTGAGGTAGCCCCTCAACACTCTACTCACTTTGGTGAATTTTGGCTCTTTTATTTTTTATTTTTTTGGCAGTGCTTGTGTCTTATGAAGTGATGTCAGAAATGCCCTGGTAGATCACTCAAGCTCTATGCCCAGGCATTCTAGACATTCTTGCTGTAGGTTTTTTTTTTCTTTGTTTATTTATTTATAAATGTCCCCTATCCTCCCAAGATGCTTGTTATCATGTGCTGTTTGATCCATCAATTTGGATGACTAGTTTATGGTGATTTCGCTTTCAATTGCTCTAACATTCAGCACTTAAAAATTGTCTGCCTCTCCATTAGATATGGGCCTATCTGTTAGCTCTAATAATTACATAGCATCTCTTCCCGGTTCATCTTTTTCAAATTTCCAACTGTAGGTATTTTATTAATTAACTTGGATATTTTAGATTTTTTTTTTTAACCTTTTGCTTCAATTTTTTCTTTCTTGTGAATACTTGAATTGTATATATTCTTATTATAATCTAGTTTCAGATTAATTGTACTGGTTACTGCAAGTACATTAGTTACAAAGTAACCTGTCATGGACTCATGACACCCTTACATCCTCCAGGTTTCTTGGACCTGAGTTGTGATGAAATTGCAAAGCTGATTCTAGCTCTTTTTGTGTTTGAAATGAGAGCTTTTACATCATCTTTAATGGATGTAAATGAAAATTAATATATTTGAATAAATATGTGAGGAAATCAACTATTACTCTTTTGACACAGATTTCTCTTAGTACTTTGACTAAATATTGCTGCCGTTGTCAAGTCATTGTTCTCAAGATTGATGTGTGGGCTTCTTCATCTTCTCCTGTATTGAAAGACAGATCATTTGATAGCTTGGAAGGTACTTCCAGATAATACGCAGTATGCCAAGAAACGAGGCAGTGGAATTTGCATATTTATGTTAGAATAAGATTTAAGTCAATTTTTCATGCTTAATGTCTGTTATCTCAGGTAAATGCCTAATCAATCAAGTGTTGTACAATGAGCATTGGTATCCTATCAATTAGATCCATTTTAGGGCCTTCAACTTTTGCATAAATATGGCCTCACCATGGTTCAGACACTATAGATTTTGAATTGATGAACACCTGCTGGGTCCAAGTTCAAACCAAGAACTGATTCTGGGTCTATAGATAGTTTTCATCTCTCTATCAGCTATAATAGGATATGTAATGAAAAATCACTGTACTTTTCCATGGTTTCACCATTTTTTAGGAACTAAGAGCTATGCAATATATCTCCAGTATTACCTTCCAATGTATGAAGCTACACCGTGGAGTTAAATGATGGAATGTTTGTTTAAAATTTTATCGGCAATATATTACATACATACATGGTGCATCAGTTAAATGCTGTTAATGAGTAGAATTATTTAGCTTATCATCGCAAAGTGAGTATTTTTCCCATGACAAAGAATGCTCTTCTTGTAATTGAGAATAATTTTTTTTTTTTTATAATAATACTCCACTGAGAATACTCCCATGTAACTTTCTTTTCCCAGTATAAATAAGTCCATATAACTTCTAATTCTACTTATTAAATGATGGAGCAATATAGTTTTTTTTTTTTTTTTTGGTGGGTGGGGGGTGGGGGGTGGGGTACATAAGTTAAATGCTGTGAATAAGTAGAATCAATGGACTTCTTACATCAATTGAGTATTTTTCTCATGACAAAGAACGCACTTTTTGCAACTGAGAACAATATTTTGCCAATAATAATACTCAACTGAGAATGCTCCTATATAATTTTCTTTTCCCAGTACTAGTAAGTATAAATTGAGTCCATTTAAGTTCTAATCCAGCCTTTCATGTCTATTTTTTGGGTCATTGATGTCAATTTCACGTTTGATTTCTTGCTATATTTATGCAGAGTTCTTCATCGTCAAAGGACAATGCTAGTGTCAATACATGCAAACAAGAGACTAATGGGCTTAAAGATATCTCTAATCATGTTAATGTGCCTGCTTATGTAAAAGATGTCTGGGAAATTGATGTGAACCTATTATATTTCGAAAAGAAAATTGCATATGGATCTTATGGCGAGTTGTGAGTGTCTTCCTTAAGCACTTTTCTCTTTAGTCATTTATAATATATATAAATATAATACTTAATTTTATAATTTCTAACAGGTATAAGGGTACCTATCATGGTCAAGATGTGGCTATCAAATTTATCTTAGCTGAGCATCTAAGCAATGTTGTTCTTCAGGAATTTACTAAGGAAGTCAGCATCATGAGGTTTGTTTTGGACACAATTCTTCTCTTTGAAAACTGAGTCATGAGGAAACCAGTTTGGCAATTTTACAATTTATTATTTTAAGCAGCATCATGATGAATTTAATAGTATTTTCTTACATGCTTTGGATGCATTTGACTTTTTTTTAACTGAATTCTACTATATCCTCACATGTTTCAAAATTTCTGTGAAAGAATTTACTCAAGTGTGACCAGGGTGATTTTGTGCCCCATTGACGTTTTGGATGGCCCGATTTATAATCTGCTTTTTGAGCATCCAAAATATGTTACTCTGTAACTCCATGCCTTTTGAGGCTTAGATATCCATATTGATTGCTAATTGACTGCTGGTGTCTTTTCTCTTGAATAATATATATAGAAGTAATCTTTTTCTACAATTTTTCATCAGATATTGATTCTAATTACCGGATTCAATTTGATTCTAAAATGACTAATATAGATTCTTCAAGCCCCAAGTGCAGTTATCAATGAAAGAAAATGTTATTTGATGCTCAGTGGACAGGAGCCTCATTTATGTGACTGATAATGGCTATTACACCTTGACCAGTAGGGAATTTCTTTTACTTGCTTTCCAGCTGCCCACTAGGAGAAAGAGAGGGGTAAAAAAAAAAAAGAAATTTAACATAAAGAGATGATAAGGCCATGGCAATATATTTATAGACCACCTGCTCTGCTATAATGATTATGTGTTGAAGTCCATAATGTATTCTATTTTTCTGTGTCTTTTCTCTGACATATTTCAGGAGGATTCACCATAAAAACATTGTTCAGTTCATCGGTGCATGTACGAGACATCCAAAACTATGCATTGTGACAGGTTATTTAAGAACTCTCTAGGGATGTATACTAACTGCAAGTGCATCTTTGTTAATAACATTTTAATCTAATTAATTATCCAAATTTGCAAATTGTAAAACAGCATCTGTCTGTTTGCACATCTTTTCTTACCAGAATTCATGTCTGGGGGGAGTGTATTTGACTTTCTGCGTAAGCAAAAAGGTGTTCTCAAACTTTCAACTATTCTCAGACTGGCAATTGATGTTTCCCAAGCGATGAGCTACTTGCACAGGAAAAACATCATCCATCGGGACCTGAAAGCTGCCAATCTTTTGATGGATGAAAATAATGTAAGTTTTGTCCCTCTTTCTGTCATTTCATTCCCAATATGCTGTACAGTCAATGTCATGGTACCCTCTAATGTCTAGCTGAATAATTGTTCAAACCACTTCCGCAACGGATTGGAACTTTGTATGTATCCTAACATGTTTTTTAAAGTCATGACGGAGGAATACAAGACTGTTAAGTAGGAAAGCAGATTCATGGACAATCTCCCTTAAATAACACCATAGTCTTATGTCTTTATCAATCAGGAGTAAGTGGTTGTTATAATCGGTAGCAGCTTCTCACATGGTTTCCTTTATTGGGTAAGGATTTTTATGTCTGGAGGATTCTTTTAATGCTGCAATAAGGAGATTTCAAAACAATCTCTTATCTTTAGAAAGTTTTATAATCTATTTTTGAATGTGACTACCTTATGCTTGCATGTATAAGCCCTAGAACAAATGAATAAAATTATTAATTAAAATTCTCATATCCTCTTTTATGAGCTTGTTTTTGAATCTAGTTAAGGGTGAATAAAGGGTTTAAGGCTAACATGGAATGAGACTTTGAATTGAATCGATGACCTTTAATAGGCCGTACACATAAACACATAATGCATTGATATTGGGGCTAGGTATTATGGGTGATTTGCACATTTAGAAAGATCAATTAACATAATTTTCAGCAATATATGAAAGACTAGGCCTAACTTCAAGCCCCTTCACATATATAGAGAGGAGAGACTTATCTAGATAGGAAGCTTTGTCGATTTGGTTAGGACAATTGGCATGCCAAGTATCAGAGATTGAGAGTGGCTTAGTTTCACATTTGATCAAAGAAGAAAACACAAAGATCAGAAGTGTATTAGTGGCACATGCATTGTACGAGAGCAAGTGAGGGTGTATCTAGTGTGGTAGATAGTGCTAATGGTGATATTGACACTAATGATGGTCTTAAAATGAAAGTGATGGAACAATATGTCAAGCATATCGAGGTTAATTGACATTGTACACAACTGTAATTTTCATTGTATGTCAAAATACAGGACCCTTTAAAATAATTAGATAAATACCCACTTTTTCCGCACCCAAGGAGTAGTGCTACCGATCGAGTAAGTTGAGCTACATTTCATGTTTGGAGGAGAGGTGCAATTGTGGTTTTATAAGCTAGAATAGGAGAAACCAATACTAACTTGAGGTTTTCAAGAACTTTTGTCATCTCCAATTTGGACCTTTTTTGTGTAGTAATCTATTAACATGCAGAACCAATATGTATGGATATGGAGATACAAAATATAGTCACCATGGCTATATCCTTGAGTTTGGCTTGATGATATGAAAAAGAAGCTTATGGTGAATGATGATCAGGCTAGGAATTTTTACTTAGTATGAGAGTTAGGACAAATCAGCCTAGAAACTCTATGATCAACAGTATTAGACCCCTCAACATGCTAGCAACCAGCTGCTTCATTGCCAGAAATACAGCCCAAGCAGCTCTACAGCATCAATTAGTGCATTAATTGTAAGGAAATGGCACCATGTATTGCAAGATTTATCTTTAACTATGATGAACCTTATACCTAGAACATCAATGCAAGAAGCTTTTTTAATTGGATATTAAAGAGGGAAAAATTGAGGTAGAGGAACTCATTCAAGCATTAGGTAAGCAAGAATTTTGCTTCATGCTTCAAGCTTGAGGACAAGCTAGATTCTCAAGGAAAGGGTAAGGATACGTGTTCCTTTATTAGGCAAGCCTATAAAAGGCAATGAGTAAGGTAGGATAAGGGTTCTAATATTTGAAGATTAATTATAACTATATGACTTGTGTTTTGTGGCTCTTGCAAACATATGACTTGTATTTCATTAGAAGAGTATTTAATTTATCTTATAGAATTTGCTTCCAAATCCCTTCCACAAGTTTTTGTAAGTCCACCTTTCACTATCCCCTCTTTTTTGCATACTTTCCCAAACAAGAGAAAAATGATATTTTTTGCCTTCATTTTCTTTACCCCCTTCTCATTCCTCTAATCCATCCACTCACACTGATAGACTCCACGAAACTCTGATAAGATTCTCATGATTGTAAAGTAAGCCTTAAGCACCAACTCATAACCCTCATTCAGAATTGGGAATAAGTCAACAAAATAGGTAAATTTAAAATATGAGAATAGATAAGAAAGAAAACAGAAAACAGCTAAAGGCGCTAAAACTATCGGACTACCTTTTGGTAGACTATTGACACCCTTTAGTTGACCACTAAGGGTTTTCTAGTTGAACCACTAATATCTTATAGTTGACCATTGATATCCTTTTTCTTGTTCCAAAATCACATTAATTGTTCTTATTTTGCAATGGGCTTTACTAAGGTTTGAATATTTGAGCCATATTTTACAAATCTCTTTCTTGGGTGAGGTTCCACCAAAAACATCCATTCTATAAAAACGTAAACCTCTTTCTCTACAAGCCTTGGCAAAGGCTAAGAAGCAAAAATTCCTGCCATGTGCACCAAAACTAGCAAGCATGTCCATTTGCACCCTAAACATATTCCCCTCGTCTTCCTAACAACAAGACTATGGCATGAACTCCTTCGAGGAAATGCCCTGTGCTAAGACATACAAAAAATGTAACTTATAGCTTTGCTATTAACTTTATAGAGTATGTAATGGGAGAAAACGAATATTCTGTCATGCAAAACAATGAATAGACAAAAGACGTGATTACATATTTATTTTATGTGGAAAACCCAAATAAAGGAAAAAACATCACAGCAAAGGTGTGTGTTAACTAATAATTCAAGAGTACTAAGGAGCAGTACATAAGACATTCATCTTTGGAGTACGATAATCTCGATCATAGATATTGAACCAAACCTACTCACTAGAGTACACTGCACTACAAGGATAGGCTACCTATCTTCAATGAACTCCAAGAGTTAATCTTAGACTCATACTGAAGAACTCACTGATCTGTCATAGGATTTTCATGTGACTGAGCTTATTGTAAAATAAAACGTAAACACCTATTTATATCCTCCAACTAGAGTAGGGAACAAATCAATGAAATATACGACTCTAAAATAGAAAGTAAGACTAAAATTATCTAGTTGACCATTGACACCCTATAGTTGACCTTCCTCTTGTTCCAATATCACATTGGATGTCATATTCTGCAGTGGCCTTCACCAAGGTTTAAGAATTCAGGACAAACTCAAAGGGTGCTGAAATGCTAACCAATTTTAGGCTAAAAGTAGAACAAGATTACAGAGTGAATCAACCCATAACTAGGTTATTCACAGAAGCCCATAATAGTTTCTTATTAGGAGAGACAACTTCTAAACAGAATGTTTTTGGGCCAATGTACTGACAGGTAGTTAAGGTTGCTGATTTTGGCGTTGCTAAGGTGAAAACTGAGACTGGTGTGATGACAGCAGAAACCGGTACCTATCGCTGGATGGCTCCAGAGGTAATTTTTCTGTGGGCACATATTTTTACTATGTTATGCTGGTAAATTTTTAATTTGACCAAATGTGAATAGGACACTTCTATGTTTTGATTAGTCAGTAATTTATAGTTCTCCCAGGATTAATTGGGGCTTTGCAGACATCTTTCTATTTTCTTTTTAAGTATCCTAGTTGGCGTTTGCATGCACCAGCTAAACAAGAAATTTCCTGAGGCAGCCTGTTGATGTCATGATATGCGTATAATTTCTGTGGATAACCTGCTGATGGATTTACCGTTGTCTGCATGCAAGGTTATTGAACACAAACCGTATGATCACAAGGTGGATGTGTTTAGCTTTGGGATTGTTTTATGGGAGTTGCTTACTGGAAAGGTAAGATGGTTACAATGGTTATTCGGTACAGCATGTACTGGTTTTCATATCCTAGATAATTTTGAATTGATTCACAGTTTAGTGTATATTGCTATACAGATACCATATGAGGACTTGACCCCGTTACAAGCAGCACTTGGTGTGGTCCACAAGGTGACTGAAAATATGAAGAGTTCTGATTTTTCCTTATTTTTTTTCCTGAACTAAGAGTAGAGCTTCTCTTGGTAAACAATTTGGCCAATTGAACAATCAGAAAATCGTAACTTGTTGAAGATTGTTCTCTTGATCTCAACTTATTCTAGACTACTGACTTGGGGTTCAAATTTTAGGGTCTGAGGCCCCCAATTCCCAGGAACACTCACCCAGAAGTAGAGAGACTGCTGAACTTGTGCTGGCAACAGGAACCATACTTGAGGCCAGAGTTTTCGGAAATCCTAGAATTCTTGCAGCATCTATCCAGGGAGATGTATGATTGATCATGGAAGAAGAAATTTGGAGGATTCATCACCACTTTCCATCAAAAAAGTGGAATGAAGATGGAAGGAGAAGTTTTGGAAGCTCTCTGTAAATTTCATCTTGGTCTGAGCTTGCTTACGTGTGAATTTTGCTTTGAATACTGAATTTTTCTAGGAGTGGTTTTTTTCTTATTATTTTTTTGGTTTTTTCCCCCGCTTTGTATTGTGATCATGTACTGGAAAAAGAAATGTCGATGAAATTAAATAGCAAAAACAACATTCAAGAAAAAACTACAAACTTGGCCACCCAAAAAAAAAAAAAAGAAAGAAAAAAAAAGCACAAAAGATATGAATGAAAGAAACAAGTGCAAAACAATAGCATGGATTAATTAAATGGAACGAAAAAATTACAAGTTTTGTATGATTCAACTCAACTGCATGTTATCAACCAAAACTTCAAGCTATGCTATAGGTTGAAGGTTGTAGCTGCTGATTAGTGTGCATATCCAGTTAACTGTTGCCAACTTCAAGTACAAAGGAGCAAATGATTGCTACAAAGTACTTAAGGGGCTATCCTTTACGATGGTTTCACATTGTCACGATTAAGTGAAAAAAAGTGTTTGGTATGGTCCTAAGTTTCAGGAGCTTTATAATTTTCAGACTCCTGTTTTTTCATTAACCATTTAATTTTTATAATTTTCTTTCATGTTTCATGGATTGACAGAGATTGCAGTTTCTTAGACTGCTAAAGAAGTGCTGAAATAATCTCATTTAGTAGTTCCAAATTGACTCCTCTCGATGATCGAAATTTGCAAGTCTGATTGTTACTATTAACCTTAACCAGTCCTGTTTAGCATTGCAGGACTCCGTTTGTTGATGCATTACCAGTAAGAGGATATGCACTGCCTGTTCTGCTTCTATATTGTTATGATGTCCTTTTGATCAGCTTACGACCATTGGTAGCTTGGCCTTGAAGGATAACAGTCATCAAAAACAAGATGGTGCTCTCTTAAAGTGAGAACTGTGGAAAGCTTGTTGTGTAGTATTTGGAACTGCTGAACAGATAAGAAAAGGGTGCATCTGGTACACTTAATACAAGTGAAGTGGCCAGATATAGTGTAGTTGTACCGCACAGTTAGCAAGCGTACTGCCCTAGTCAACAGATGTATAAAAGCTGAACAGTTCTCCGTTTCAGGTTATATCCTCCTCTCAGTCCATTCTCCTTCTCATCACTTCTTTCTGTCTGATCTTATATGCAATTATTCAAATTTGAAGCTCTTTTACTTGATCTTTTCTTATTATGATGATATCTGTTTTTGGACTGCTACAGAAGTTGCTTAAATCAGACAACTTTCATGATCTCCTTTAGTAGGTCCTAAGAGACTCCTCTTAATCATTAAAATTTGCAAGTCTAATTGTTATTATTAACCTTAATGGATCCTGTTCAGCAAATTCAGGCTTTATTTTTCGTTTACAGGCATTGCGGGCCTGTGTGTGTCAGGTGAGGTGATTTTTCCCAAGGACTTTGCTTGAAGTATGCTCTTATTTGATTTACATATACACAAGCTGCAACATGCATTTAAATGAAAAGATAGTTGCTCCTGTTTTGCTTTTACATTGTCATGCATTATTTTGGGTAGCTAGCAGATGTTACGATTTCAAGGCTTGTTCAGCCAGAGTCATAGGTTGCTTAGCCTTGAACGATATGGTTACTCGAAATCAAATGGTTTGTTGCTATCTGGAATTGGGGAAATCTGAGGCAGATATTTGGAAGTGCAGTATGGAGGATGGAATATTCTGTAAGAAAAGAGTGAGTGAGTACACTTGGCACCGATGAAGTAGAGGTTGTACTGCACAGTTTGCAAGTGTACTACTCTAGTCTATAGATGTATAAAAGCTGAATATATCTCTGTTTCAGTCTATGTCCTTGTCTTGGTCTATTTTCTTTCTCATCACTTCTTTCAGTCTGATCTCATATGCAATTATGCCGAATTTGAAACCTTTTTATTTGATGTTTTCGTTTTCATTCTTAGTGTTGCGATTGCTAGTATTAATTCTAATATGCATGGCGGCAGGGAATGCTCTTTCCTGACCTTGGAGTCAAAGTCACGCTTTGGTCCCAAGTTGTCCCTTGGAAATTTTTACAAATGCAAGCGTCAAATGGTAAAAAGATGGACCCTTCATCTACGCAAAGTTGGTGAAGAACTTGCATGTACTGAGATTAAGCAGCTCATAGATACGCTTATCTGATTAAATTAATATATCTTATTTTGTATGATATAAATTTCTTTTTTCTTTTTTTTTTTTGGAATTTTTCGTAGCTTGTCGTTTTCTCAGCCATTTGTTTGATAAATTTATATCCTCGTTTAGATATTTTGCCATTTTGTTTGGTCACGTAAGCCGGAATACATCTGAAGCTAAAAAAATCCCACATGGCTTTCGCACAAAGCCAAGGACATGCCACGTCACTGACAAATATCCAGTCCAGCCAATCAGGGAATTCTCCTGGATAACCCATCTCTCCTCCTCCACTCTTGCACCACTTACGTTCATTATCTATTCACTGAGTAACTCAAAATCACAGCCACAAAAAAATCTCATCACCCTCCATTTCCTGTCCATTATATTCCAACTTTCTATCCCTTCTTCATCTTGACATCCCCTCACATCAGAAAAACAAAAACACACACACACACAAGCATATAATTGTCTTCAATGGCCGCAGTCACCTCAGCAGCTGTTGCTATCCCGTCCTTCACCGGCCTGAAGGCTACTGCTGGCATCAAGGCCACCGCCACAGCCAAGGTTGCAGTTGTCCCCGTCCCAAAACTCGCCATTAAGGCTTCTCTTAAGGACTTTGGTGTTGCTGTTGCTGCTACTGCTGCTAGCGCATTGATTGCCAGCAATGCCTTGGCCATTGAAGTGAAGTTGGGCAGTGACGACGGAGGTCTTGTATTCGATCCTAAAGAATTCACCGTCGCCCCTGGTGAGAAGATTGTTTTCAAGAACAACGCTGGTTTCCCTCACAATGTTGTTTTCGATGAAGATGAAGTTCCCGGAGGTGTTGATGTGGCAAAGATATCCATGTCTGAGGAAGACTACTTGAATGGACCAGGAGAAGCTTATTCAGTTACTTTGAATGAGAAAGGGACTTACAGTTTCTACTGTGCACCACACCAAGCTGCTGGCATGGTTGGAAAAGTGACTGTTAACTGAAACTGAGTTGTATGTGAAAACCCTTCTCGTATTCAATTGCATTTCTCACTCTTGTTTTTTATTAGTTTTAGAAGGCAAACGATGGGTTGTGGTATGATGAAGAGATAATGTAAGGATGCTATTTTATATACCTGTGTCCCTTCTATTCAATTTTCTAATGACGGAGGATTCACGTTAATCATGCATTTGTCTGCTGAATTTGTTTCCTTGTCTCATCTGGAAAGTTTTTTAGTTCACAAATGTTTTTTATCATGAAAAATGCTATCCAGTGCTCGGGCCATTCGTCCAGATGTATATGCCTTTTAATGCAGTTTTAATTTTTTCCTTTTTCCCCATAAAATTTTACTATGAAAGGGAAAAAAAGCCATAAGGCTTGTTATCTAGCATCTGAACCACGAGGACACATGTAAATAGAACCTTTTTTAACATACGTAGAGTATTATCGTGCAAACAATAGCTGTGGCTCTCAATTTTTCAGAAATGAGAACTTGCACCTCTAAAATATTGACGTTACAATATTTCCCCTCCGCTACAACGTTAAATTTTCTTCTTTTGTAATTATATATATTTTCACGTCAATTTATCATTAGATCTAGTCCGATTAGCAGATAAAATGACTTACGAGAGAAAAAGAAAACCATGAGGGGAGGAATAAAGATTTTCATTGTATTAATATATTATATAGATCGATAAATAATATATAATTATTAATAAAATTTTAATATATTTTATTATTAATATATTATATGAATCAATAAAAGTGGTATATAAGTATTAATAAACATATTTTTTAAAAATATATTAATTATGTTTGAATATTAAATTTTTATTGGTATTATTTATTGCTTTACATATATAGTGTATCGAAACAATTTTCGTGACAATTGTATAAAAAAGTAACAGAGACGCCTTCCCAGTCGGCAAGTGTCGCTGTTCTAGAGTACGCATTTTCAACAGAATCTCTCTCTCGCCCTCTCTCACATAATGCCTTTTTAGAGGAAGAAAAATTATTTGTAGCTATAATTTAAATGTGTTGATGGATTTGAAGTAGATATAAATCATAAACACATTCTTATGTTTATTTTACTAGCGTTTTTTTTTTTTTTTTTTTGGTTTAGATTCTTTATCTTTAAAAGTAAGGGATTAAACTTCTAAAACGTTAGATCATATTTTACAATTTTTCTCTTAATAAGAACAAATTTTTCCAAGAAAAGGATGTTGATATTATGTTCTTTAAAAAAGCCCTAAAACAAGGCTTTTTTTCTTTAAATAAACTCCAAAAACACCACATTTAGAGCTGGTTTTGAAAAATGTAAATTTAAAATGAACTAAAATGGCATTTTGAAATGTTAATTTAACTCTTAAAAAACTGATTTTAGAAGACTTAAATATAATAATGTTTAACTAAATAGGATGTAGTCATCACTGGGATTTGATCCCAAGTCTGCTTGATAAAAGCCACAAACCCTCACCGTTGGACAAAACCAAGACAATAGTAATTTTGGGTTATAAAAATAGATAGAATACTCTTTTTCATAAGCCAATTTCATTTAAAATTTTATACATATATCTTTTTAAAAGTCAATTTCAGTATATTTTAAATTCACATTTCAAAAAACCTATTTTAAGTTTAGTATTGTTGGGATTATTTTTGCAATGACAATATTTTTGGGATTTTTTTTCAAAAATATAACATTAATTTCCTTTTCCCAAATTTTTTCGTAGGACAGTGTGATCACAGAGGGAGTTTCTTGAAAATTTAGAGATCTAAATGCTCAATTGAAAGATAAAGGGTACATTCACTACTTGGCGTAATTTTTTTGTTTTTTGGACACTTAGTTGAAAAGTTAAGTAGATAATTTTGTTGGCCATATAATCTCATTGGAAAACTTTTTTTTATCTTAGAAAGATATCGATTCTTTTGAGTTTATATAAATGCATTTATTAACTTTTCTAAAGTGTTATTTTTCTTACCTTATCAGCATATAAATGGGAAGGGAAAAGCAAAATTTGATTTGTTCAGTTGCGAGACCAATGCCTATGCACTAATCTACAAAGGCTTTGCCAATGAATATTTTATTATAACAATGTATTTATAAATGTCTTAGGGACAAGTTTTATTTCATTATTATACTTACAATAATAATGATTAATGGACTATATTTACTACTAGTGTAGTGAGATGATGAATTATTTGAATTTTTTATCATTGCAGCGAGAGCTTTTCCATTAATATTAATATAAAATGTTGAATCAACATATATATATATATTGCAATTTCATAGATAACAATAACTAGAGAGATGGGTCATTGATCCAAACCAAAAGGTCATCTCCATGAAACTAAAAATGGGTATTAACAGTCCTTTAGAGGTAATTTTATCAAGAGAAATGAGAACCGAACATCGAACTACAGAAAATACCCACATAAGGAATAGAGACGTAAACTAAAAAAAAAAAAAAAAGCAAAAACAGGAATGCCTATATTGCAAATTGAAGGGTAGCTGTGTGACGGAGACGGTAATGATGCGAGTTTAAGCAATGGCCTCCTGTAAAGAACCAATAGACTTGTTGAGGAGATGCAATGGGTATAAATGAGTATGGAGATTTAACAAGTTTGAAATTAGATGAAAGAGAATTTTATTGAATATTTTGAAGATGCATTTAATGACCTGGGATGAATAGGAAAGGTAGAGAGTGAGGGTGTAGCTACTCCTAGCTAAGGTTAGAGTTTTCGTTTTAGTGATAGAGAGGACAGGTTATATAAAATGATTAAGACTCAACATTATATTGGCAAAGAAATTTTTGTGTACTAAAAAATTATATTTCAACCACTTCTTTCAAATTAGTTGAAGCTCTTTAGCTTATATATGACATTAATTGTTACTTCAAATATGCTACGATTCAACTATCGATCTGTTCATTTCATAAAATTGGAATTTCATTTTCTCCTTAATTCTTATTACGATTATCAATTAATAAGAATTCCTTAATTCAACTAAAAAATCACCGTTCCTTAACACCATCACTACTACTATCATTGTTATCGCCACCATTATCATCATCGCTGTTACCACCGAACACCACTATTACTATCAGTATCATCACCACCACTGACTACCATTGCCACCACTACTATTATCGCCACCACCGCTATTATCATCACCGTCGCTATTATCGCCGCCGCCGCTACTACCACCACTGACCATCATAGTTATTGTCGCCACCACCATTACCTACTATCGTAATCACCGTAACCACCATTATCATTACTACCATCATTGTTACTACCGCCTCTACCACTACCAACCATTCCTCATTGTTTATTACTTTATTATTAGTGGAGAAAGAAAATGGATCAAAAATAATTTAATAATTAAAATTATATTATATATCTATTTTTAAATTACTTATAAATACAATTAAATAAAATAATATGTATTGTATACTTATTCTATTCCTTATGAAATTCCAATTCCATTTCCTCTCATTAGTGAAGATCTTGTCCTAAACAAATAAACCTAATCTTTTAGTACCTTGACTCATCACATGAGTCTTAACTTAATATTTTAATATATTAAAAGAATGTAAATATCTTTAAATACCAGATGATTGCTAATAGGGATTGTATCTAGAAAAACGTAACCTTTTCGTGGGGGTTATAAGCTATTAATACATTTTTATCCAAAGCAAACTTGACGTCAACTATAGTGCCACCATCCCCTATCATCTGGATATATCAAGGAAGATGAGACTAATAGATATAATGGCACAAGTCTTCTCATATACAACAAAGATGCTTTGTTCCCCTTGGAAAACAGTTTTAAGTTTCAATTAGATTAACATAGAAATTTTGGGGTGTGTTGCAATCCTTATAAAAGGTATTTTGATGATAATAAAACAAAATACGCTTAATGAGATAAGAAGAAAGCAAATAAGCAAATGATGAAAGAAGGGGAAAAAACAAAAAAAAAATTGAACGACCAGAGGGAAAAAACTTCTGCAGAACAAGAGAATTTATAAATACATAGAAGCAACGAATATTCAGAAGCTATACGTATTCAAAAGCTGAAAGATTTTAGAAGCTATACGTATTCAAAAGCTGAAAGATTTTAGAAGCTACACGAATTTCAAAAGCTGACTACAAACAGAAGTAAAATAATCTTTACAGAAGATAACGACATTAGAGGTCAAGGCCCAGTATTGAGGTAAAGACACGTTTGGGTAATAAATCGGATGGAGCTAGTGACAATACATTCTGAGAAGATGGTACATAAGAATCACATTTCAAATACAAGAAGAAATATTTTTAAGATGAGAAAACACCATATCTTGTGAAAAACAAAAGAAGTTAAAAGATAGATAGTAAATATGGATGACAACAAAGAAGATTAGACGACAAATAGAGAAGAAAATTATAGATTTGAAGAGACATCGGCTATTACCAATAGTAACTCATTTGGGGCGTTAGACTCAAAGTCTATCTAAAGATTGAAGACAAAGAGCAAAGAAGAAAACAGAAGAACGATACATATACATAAAAGAAACATAAACAAGTATACAAACAAAAGAATAGCTTGAGCTAAAGTTTCATATCAATTGCCAATATTGAAGTTTGAGTTAAAGCGTAAGGAATCATACTGCAATCCTCAAAAAAACAGATAAACTCTTTAGACTTAGTAATATGGTATTTGAGATAATAATGAGGGAAACTTTGTGGACTTACATCCTAATGTACGGATTGCAACTAGAAGGTAAAGTCGTGGGAACTAATTACATGTATCAATACTTGTAGACCTCATCTTCATTTCTTTTAAATAGCGAAACACACCGGTTTGGATTATTTGTATCCCTAACACTCGATGCTAGAAGAGAGAATTAATTCATAAGAAGAAACCTTTGTACATTGCTATCTCATTTGTTGATCCCTATACCTTTTATATTTTATGCATATTTATTTTACCTATATGTTTAGGTTCGTGATCTGAACATTACAGTTTCTAAATGAGAAAGCATGAATTGAATTCAACATGGGAAGCATAATTAGATATCAGAAGAAAGAAAGAAAGAAAAGTGAAAGACTTAGATCTAGGACTATAATAGCAACAACAAGATAACTAAAGAAACGATCAGATTAAAATTATAGTTATTACTTTCATGCGCACATTTTCAATTTAAATTTCTTAAGTTTCTGATATGTCAAAACATTGATTATGATAATCTCAAACAATTAAGAGCGTGAAAAAGCAAAAAAAAAAAAAAAAAAGAAGTTGAGTGTATTAACAATCAATTCAAGCCTTCCTCCTCTTGATTGCTCACAGAAACTAATAAAGTGGACGGAATGAGAGAATCCTATTGTAGCTTCATTTTAGGTTTAAGAGCATATCCACAATCTAATAATTTTTCCAGATTTAAGTGTAATTTCTCTAGAAATTGCTTGGATATTCTATATAATATCAAGAGGCATCGAATTAAAATATCATAGAAAGAGCTTCTCTCTCTCTTACCTTTAGACGACAACACTCTTCTTTAATTCTTTCTTTCTTTCTATCTTTTTCTTAATTTTGGCATAGCAGTTGCATACAAAATCCATATACTTATAAAACAGATATAAGCTTTGACATCAACTTGGCTCCCGGGCTGCCTAAGACAATAAATATATGTTTCTACCTAATTAATTGAAGCTTAAACACTAACTACGGCTTAATCTTTGAATTATATCCACCGTCGTGTCCATACTAGTATTGACCTTTGACTTAATCTAGGATACTAAGATTTTTAGTTAATCTACTAATTATACAGAAAATAAAAAATAAAAAATAAAAACCCAGAGGACACTCCAAAACAAGCCAGACCGAGATTTTGGAGCTACTTTTTAGCTGGAAATTCTATTACAACCTAATCTATGTACTGTCATCCTCGGTATTTAGGCGACAAAATGGCAGTTCCCAGCGCTGTTATCTGATATAGGAGGAGCTACTCTTATCATGATGCTCTGGACAAAGGCAATCATCTGCAAAGTTTATAATAAACTGCAGTCAATATCATGTTTATACACAAAGAAATTAGATATGTGGAATTTGATCGTATTATGGAAGAATAGAAAATTGCTTCTGATTGTTCAAACATGGAAAATTGATTAATACATATGCCCATAAGAATGATCTCACATGAATTAAGTCTAACTCACAAGCTACTTTAATTTTACTCAACTTTTGATTCAGTTCAATTTGACTACAGTAGAGCCAAGCTAGAGCTCAATCATTATCTGGGTTTCAAGCTTTGACCAAGTTTTATTAAACTTGAGTCGAGTTGGAGCTCTAATATAAATTTAATAAAAATATATATATAGATTTTGTAAGATAGTCAAGACAAGCTCCACTTTGTTATGGAACACATTGGTGTGCTCAAATCTTTATATTTTCAAGTTGAGTTCGAAATTAATACCGTTCAATTCGATTTTGTTTGATTTGGTTCCACGTTTATACTTTATACCCCTTGTTAAACATGAAAATACATAGAGGAGATATACAAGCATCACTAATTAGAAATTACACAACGGAAAATCATCTAACCAAGCAAAATCCCCTCCATAATTTGAGGAATGTTTGGCTGTCAATTACGTGTTATTTTTTCCACATTCTATCAGCTCGGAAAATAGTTCTAATTCATCTCCTAAGCAAGTTACTTTGGAATTCTTGATTCTCAAAATTACATTTGATATGTCCAACTCTGCTGTTTCTTACGTCGATCTCAACTATTTCAAGTAATCATAACACAGATCAGCAGCTACTTTGTTTTGGATTTTAAGAACAATGTGAACATACTCATGATATTCTACAAGAAAACATGTAATCTCTTACCGTTGCGAATCCGATGCACATGATACTGAAACCAGGAAAATAGAAGGGTGCCCTCTCTGAGAGAAATAAAGCTGCCAGTAAAAAAGAAAAAAAATTATAACTAATTAGCATTCTGAAAATGTAACATCGGAAGATTTTTCACTTCAGTTTCATTATAGGGTAGAAAAATCAACTAGACGTAAAAGTGAAAGTAAACCCGTGGAATGCATGTAAGAGGGGAAAAAAGAATGATGCAAAAACTTTTCCTTTTTTTTTTTAGATTTAATTTAAACACAAGTATACAAAGTTTTAAATACCACTAATCTCTTGTACTTTAACCCATTTTATTATCCAGTACCTGTCAAAGGAGCAAAAGCCAGGGGAGAAATAACATTAGCAAGGGAGCAAATTCCTGAAATACACCCTTGAGCCTTTCCCTGGAAAAGAGCAAAGAACAAAAATGCTTCACTATAGCAAGGATATCTTATCTTGTGCCAGAAAATAATTACCGAAAATAGGCTTAGGAAAAAACATCCTACCTGCTCATGGGGACCGACTTGTTTTGACACAATGCTCCGCATCTGTTAATACAAAATTTATGAGATTTTACTCATATTTCTATCCAAAAAGTAGATGAGTTAGGTACAACCGATTGTATCTATTTTTAAATGCATCTTTCATTAATTTATCGATTATAAGATTTTGGGTTTACACATAGAAAAATGTGACTTCATATGGGTCCCTATTGCCTATTTATCAACAAATGACAGAATCAGAAGAGGATGCACGTATTTATATACACAACCAGTAATGAAATTATGAACTTACACATGGATGTACGAAGACAAATAAAACCGAGAACATAGCAGCAGCATATGGAACCTATGAATTTCCAAAAGAACAAACCATGTTAAGGTTGTTGCAGATGTTGGATTACACAGGAACATGACATAAGGTGCCAAAGAGGTTCAAAAGAGTCGTGAAAGAGGCATACCCAAGAAGCCCATGCGACACTGTAAAGAAGCATCTGCATACAAACAAGGTTCAAAACAACCAGGGAAGATTTATTAGTGTCGATGTGCATGGAGTAAAGTTCACTGCAATTGCTTAATAAAATGGAACTTTTGCATAGTGGACTGCTTTAAAGTAATAAGATAGCAGCCCAAGGCTTGAGGTTTTCGGTCGAATGGTAGTGGAACTAAACTTCACATGGGATCTAGGCAGAAAATCCTTATTCGAACAAAGAAAACAAAAAGAGATGGGAGGTCTTACTTGGGCACAGCTGAAGAGGAGACCAATTGAAAGCAATCTTGCCTCTCCCATTGCAGGAGCTAAGACAGGCATGACAAGCAGCTGCAAATATTTTCTCACCTTCAGATCAAGTGAAAAGGTAAAAGATACACAGAAAAAATATGGAGGAAGGCAGAACAGGCTACGCCAGGCTCGTAGGTAAAAGAAGTTTGTTTTAGATATACCTGAGATATAGTCCCCGAAATCCCAGAAATTACCATTAGGTCTGCAAACTGATCCTTGTTGAAGTGAAATTTGGCCTTTAAGTAGTACTGCAATCATAAATAAATCGGAATAATCCAGAGAAATATTTGTTTTACCAAATAAAACTAACAATCGCTTTCATATCTTTTCTCTTTGAGGCTGTCTACCATTATTATCAGATTTACTGCACTGAGTGATTGCAGAAAATAAGGAATTATGCTTGAGATCAGAAAAATTTGTTACCATCATTGAAGCATGGAGGCCAGAGTCCGCAAGATTGCTGAATAATGCGACAACTGCTACTTGTAATAACGTCAAGCTGCAAATATAATGCATATTATCCCTTCAGCTTCAGGTGCCTCATAGTAAATCTAAATAACTAAAAAGAAAATAGGGTTGTTTTGTTCTTCATATTTTACTTAAAAGCCACATGAAGGCTATCACTGCCCTAGATGATATTAAAGGGGAATGGTAAAATAATAAATATAGAACAAGACCACTCTCTATCAGCTTAAACTTACACATTATTTGGTTTTGGATAAAAAGCTAATAATAATATTAGGTAATGAGACAATATGGAACTTAGTTTAACGTTAAGAATAGTACAACAACTTAGCAGTTCTTCATCTTGGTATTTAAACTCTTCTGTCACATGTATTATTTGTCGAAAATAATGGCGACACACATCTATTTATTAAGAAATAGACAATCAAGGTACCAAATCTGGCAGATAAAATTCCTTTAGTGAATGGAAGAACTGTCCTCCGATTTTTCAATCTTTTGATTCGCCTCCAGAGTGTAGAGCTAAAGTTTGATGAAATTGGAAAAGTACTCCACATAAACTGACCTGCTCTTTAACAGAACGACCATGTCCTTCACAGAAGGCACCGTCTTGAATACCTGCACGCTCTTAATAGAATCAATGTTATCAACACAAGCTCTGCCTTGTTTTTCATTTGACAAAATCGGAGTTGACAAGTTATCATCAATGGCCGATTCGGGAAGGAAAATTCTCATGTATGCTAGTGCTGCCACTGCAACACTAGCTGAAACCTATCCAAAATAAACAGAAAAGGAAAGTAAGAATATTAGCTATAAGCAATTTGTTGCATCTGCAATGCTCATGATCATAACAAAAAACACTATAGCAGATAAATACGATGTAAATTTTCAATGCATTGTCCGTCACTTGAATTATATATGTTTTGAGCAGTCTGGAAAAAGAGTAGTATTTAGCATGGTTTGCTAAGCCACTGATATTACTAATAAAGTTTGAAATTGTAGTAAAAGTACCTAAAAAGTGTTGATACGTAAATAAAACTTAACATGCTACATCTGTTGAGTTACGAATGGAGACTAGGCATGAACGGCGGGATTCCATTATATATCGTGAACTTATTCTTAGTTAAATGGATATAAAATAAGAATTCTCAATTGTCCAGCTCTGATACCATGTTGAGTTTAGCTCCACATCTAACTAATATGTAAAGTCAATAAGGAACCAAAGGATCAGAATACTTGGTTTAAAAGGGTGAAATGATGCAGCAAACATAATATGTGATTAAACGTGGTATCATTTCATCCTAACTGAACTGGTATGTGATTGATAAAGGAACTGAAAGCATACTTATTGAGGATGCAAGAAAATATGAGATTGAACCTGGAAAGTGGAGGAAGTGGAGAGGAAGCGAGTGGAGAGATTTCCACAAACAAAAGCAGCAGATCCAATTCCAGAAAGGATTCCAAATGCAGAGGCTCTTCTTCCTTCTGGTATATTATCAGCCTATTGGCATATGATGAAACAGAAATAATCATGAATACAGTTATGAAATGAAATGTGACCGTTAAATCGTAACTTAAACGGAAGATTCCCTTTTAAATTCAGTGCAACCGAGTTCTTATTTTAAACATATGTTTCAGTTCATTTTGATAGTAAAAAATATTAGGACTAAATTTATATTTCTGTGAAAATAGTCTTTCCATTTTCCCAGAAGAAAAAAAAAAAGAAAAAAAAGAAAATGAAGTAAAAAGTGAAAGGGTGATACCACATAAGCAAGGGCAAGGCAGTGAACACTTCCTTCACAAAAAATGGAGGTGAGAGTCCTGAGCACGTAGTACACGTAGAAGAATTCCCTCGACCTGCTATATGCCAATACGGCTATAACCAACAATGTTACCACGATGCATTCTACCACACCCTATGCTTGTCTCTCTTAATTAATTAAAAAAAAAAAAAAAAGACTGCATTTGTGTATTTATTTATATATTTTCAACAAATCTAAGTTAGTTCTATTTTTAAGTTATACCTTTCATCAAAAGTATGATATATAAGAGTAATGAGACTATATAATTCTCCGTGTAATGTCATTATCTTTATATATCACATCTCAATAGAAAATGTTATTAAAATAAATAAATCAATAATTTACTTATGTATAGCTCTATTCTCAAATAAGTTCATGAGATTCACAAATAGTTAGTAAAATGTGGAATTAAGTAATCTTTGTATTTTCTTAGCCTTGCTTTTTATAAAATGTATAGCCATGTAACGGAAAAAAAAAAAAAATTGTTCAAAATGTATGCCAATTGGAATGTGCAGTATTTTTTATTTTAGTTTGTTAACAACCATGTGACAAGCTACCTTTATCAAGGGTATTGAACATTATTTACTAAACAATTATTAATGAATGGAAATGAGGTTTCTTAAGACTTCAAATCAATAGTTTTTAATGTTTAGATTTTTTAAAAAAATTGTAATGTATCTTTTTTAAAAAATTTAAATAACGACAATCATTGTTTTACAATTATAGGAACTTTAAAAGAAAAATAATTTTAAAGGATCCCCAGCATTGGTACAAACTCAAATTCCAAGGAACCATGCTTACTGATAAAGCCAAATTGAGCAATTCCTTCCCGTGACCCAAGTTCCTCTGCAGAGGGCCCGTCCTTAGGTTTTTTGTTTTTCCAATTTTGTTTAGTCTGATTTTGTCACGCTTGGCTTGAACTTTAATGGACAAACATATGCATTGTGGCCGTTGCATACCCTTTCTTTCCTTCTTTTTTTTTTTTTTTTTTTTTTTGCTTTTTATTTTTGTTAATTATTTTTTTTATACTGGATTAATATTTTTTATTACTATATATAATTTTTATCATGCATTTTTTTAAATTTAATTTTTCATGCTTTCTTAATCTTGAAGAAGCATTGGTTTGAAAATAATAATAAGATGAAACCCGCAAAGAAATAATTGCCTTTGAAGGAACACCTGTTAGTGCTAACATCGTGATTCATACTTCAAATACTAAATACTAAATGCAGCAATCAAAAGTGCTCTTGATTAAGAAATATTACCTAAGGGAAAGATGCTTAAAACCATAGGGACCGTAAGCAAAGCTTTTCTCCCATACTTGTCAGACAGGTTCCCAATCAAAGGCATCACCAATAGCGACCCCATTCCTATTACCTGTAACATATTTTCATTTGCCATTTGTAATTCCAACGATATCACTATCGGTAATATTTATGTAGGGTTACCGGCTATGTTTCAGCGTATCAATAAGCGGAGGGACAAAAAAAATAATAAAGATTTCTTTCTTGGATAAACAATGAACATATAATGTCATCAATTAATTAAAATGTGTAGGTGAAGATATATAGTTTTTGAAAATGCGTTGGTATTTTGTTAATTTTGTGGTGGAATCCGATTTATTATTATTCTTAACAAAATTTAATCCAAATATAAATGTAAGAACAAAAGTCATTCGATTGGTTGAAATCTCGACAATTTGTGCAAAGAAAAAAAAAAGCATGGATCTAATTCTATCAAATTTTTTTGCCAAAAAAAGAAAAATTCTATCAAATTTAAGCAATGACAGATCGAGGGTTTCAACCAAGCAGGCATGTGCAATCATAAGGGAAAATTAGGGAAAATGAATTCTAAACATTTCTTTAGATGAGGAAAATTTTGAAAAATCTCGATGTTGTAAGCTAAACCGAGTTTTAACCTTGAATTGAAAGGTATGTCCACATATTTAAGCATCCTTACTCCATGTCCTTATCAAGCTGGAAAATGCTATGGAACAATCACTCAAAATAACTATATAGTATGGTCATCTTTAAGTTTAATAAGTAGGCTTTGATTCACAATAAAATAGTAACTATTATTAGTAAAAAATGCTATCAGTAACTTACATAAAAATTATTGACAATAATAATTTTATATAGTATGGTCATCTTTAAGTTTAATAAGTAGGATTTGATTCACAATAAAATAGTATCTATTATTAGTAAATAATGCTATCAGTAACTTACATAAAAATTATTGACAATAATAATTTTATTTTTATTATTGGTGAACATGATTTATTGTGCTATACCATAGAAAGCTCACAAGATTTTATTAAGATAAAAACAAATTTGGTTCGTGGACTAATGGAACATTGTGGCAATCAATTAGACTAATGATGAAGCATGTACTCAATAATGAAAATCTAAGAAAACAACTTCATATCATTGTTTATCTATTGTATTAAAGTAAAAGAACTTTTTTCACTGTCTATAACTATTAATATGATATTTTATAATTTTAATCATCAAATATACTTGTATAGTAATTACAAAAGAAACTCTTGAACTTATTCCATAAATTTTTCAACCGCTACCGATTACTTGAAAAATATAGCAAACCATATAGTATCATTTTCTCTCATACCTACTTCTATTTTTAATATTTTTTCATTTTTAATTTTTTTTTATTTATCAATTATTTTAATCGCCAACTTTACTATTATTGGAAAAATTCAATACACTTTTTTTATTTTATCAATATTTACTACTGTAGTAAGGATTTTTAATTTGAAAAACTTATTATAATTTTATATATTACTAGTATTTTATATTATTGAGTCTAATTTTTTTTTTTTCACTTATCATGCATATAACACCAATACATTGTCTACTAATTTAAAATAAAAGCAGATAATGTATTATTAGCCACCAAATCGACTAATGATGAATCATGTACTTTTAATGAAACATTAATGGATACCACGACAAGAATATTACACACATCACCCTCACGAGGAAAACACAAGACAATAAGAACCGTCTCATTAAACGGAACTTTCTGATTCAGCTAATTTAGGAATTATCATTACATCCTGGCTCCCCTCATTTCGTCCACCATGTTTATCTTTGGGTAATGGACAAATTAATTAGAATCCCCTGAAATCTGGAGGAAAGTTCGTAGCCATAAAAAGAAACGAGGTCCAGCGTCCTAATGGCAAATATGCCGGAAATAAGGGCAGAGAAAGCGCGCTGTGGTTTTGTTTCACGCCAAAATATTTTTTGAGACAACAATAACTAAAAATAATATTGATGAATTCAGATCAGTTATAGTTGACTGTTCAACAAAAATTTAGTTGAAATTAAATCAGCTGAAATAATCAATAACTACTTCTAACAAGCATATAGATCCTTCTAAAATATATAATCTACCCGACTGACAATAACTCTATAAGGAGTCTTAGAATTAAAATAAAATCGATGGAAAATATAAGCATGTGGAACCCTTATAACATTCTCGGCTCACTTGACCCCAAAATTACTCTATATTCTAAATATAGGATTTGGGGACATGTTTCGGGTATAAGGTGGTATGTAGGGATCGAATTTTGAGTTTCATTAGATCGATCCATTCCAAATCCATTCCAATAACGCCTTCATTTGCTATAAACCCTATTCCAGATACCTTGCACTGCTTAATACAATGACCTAGCGATGTTATCCATGCATTCAATAGTGATCGATGATAAAAACTTTACAAAGTTATATTTTATAATAAATGGACGAAAGGAGAAACCAAACATGTGCAGCAAATAGAGAATCATCACCGATACCATCTAAACTATAACATCTTGACCTTTAGTAATCAATGGGTATTTACACTAAATAACGATTCCCACCATCGATTTTATATCCCCTGTCGCCACTCCCTCTGCCATGAATATTATTATTTTGCAATAATATTTAGCACAATAACTCAAAATTACCACCTAAATAATTATTAGTGAAATAATACATTAAAACAAATATGTTGAAAAGCTTAGAAAAAAATGTCTTTTACTAAATGAAACATGCGCTTTAGTTTATGGTACAGTAACATAATCAAGTTAATTATTGTCAGTCTGAAATATCAGTACTTGACATTACATAAAGTTTTAATTTTTTTTTGCCTTGTTTTTCTTCTTCTTTGAACTTTTTTTCCCCCCTTTATAGATCCTTTGTAAAACCGATTAAAGAAAAACTAAATCGAAAAAAAAAAAGAAAAAAACAAAAGAGTTGAAAAGAAACTAGTGCATGGAGAAACAAAAGGAAAAGGATGATTTTAGAAAAAGATATGGAGACTAATAATAATAATAATAATGCCATACCACATCTTGGAACATAGAGAGATAAATGGCGAGAGAACACTGAGATTCTCCAGGAGGACAGAGTGCAGTTACTGTAATATCAGCTATGGCTGGTCTCACCATTGCTCCGGAGAACGTATACATGCACATTGTAATGAACAACTCCTTCATACTCCATAGCTCATACATCTTCTCTCTCTCTCTCTCTCTCTCGCTCTCTCACTTAGCCGGATGGTCAGATTATATTCTATATACTATCAAATCAAGGAACCAAAAAGTTTCGTGTAGCAAAAAGAAACACCCTCAAAAGCATGAACGAACAGGTGTACTAGGTCTACGAGGAGGTTATAACTATTTCATTAATAATAGTAAAGTATCCTGGAACTTTTACATGTGTATAAAAATTTGATCAATTTTTTATAATATCTTTTAAATGAGTGAATTTAATCCTGTTATACATCTAATTCTCGTTTTATTAAAAGACAAGTATTATGATATCAAATTATAACGATCTCAATAAATATCCTTAATATTTACTGTAGATTTATTTTATCATGACTATCTTAATAATATCGTAGTCAGTCGTATCCAAATCCCTAGGTGCATTTATTTAATGTGAAGGCCGGATTATGGTAACATGTGTAAAGGTCGGAACAGGGCTGACGCGTAGAAAGTGAAGATGGTGGAATTACTTTCGTCTAGCGTTATGGATGGTTTTGTATCATATCTATCTAGACTTGAAAATTGAGCCAAATCGATTTGAGATGGAACCTAAATCATCGATTTATGAATTGATAATATAGTGAGTTATATCGGTTCTTGAGTTAACAATTTGGACTGGTTTACTAGATTCAATGATTTGAGACTTTCAAATTGGTTTTTTATTTTATTTTTTTATTAATTTCTTTTATATATATTTTAATAATATAATCTCATTTTACTTTTTTTTACATGTATTAATTCATTAATAATTTCTAATTTTTTTATTAATTTCCAATTTAATGCGATTTTAACTTTTTTATTTTTTTTCCCTCAAATTTTATTTTTTTCTCATATTTAAATCCTTAATATTTGATAAATTTTATAAAAATAATTTACATTAACTGAAATTGAATTTTCTATCTATCTTTAATATATAATTAACTTATAATTAATTATCTTTTATTAGTCTACAAATATTATTTAAAAAAAAATTATCATTTACTATCGCAAATAAAGATACTTCGATGTGCAATGACTTATTGGATATTATTTAATTATTTTTTCTGACTTAATAGCCCATCTTTTCTACCTCTCTTTTTTTTTTAGGGGATGAACGAGCTGAACCAACTCGTTTGTTCAATAGCGGTTTAGAAATCGCCGATTCGAGTGATTCCATTCAAGCAAACCACTTAAGTCTTTAAAGTCTGATTATTCGGCCCGACTACTATCCAATCAGGTCAATTCATGGTTAAAAACCAATCCTTATTCAGGTCTATATCCATTTCTCTTTTTTTCTTCTAAAGCAAGACTTGTGAACGAGAGAGAATCGAGATGGAATTGATGAAAATTGGATAACATCATTAAGTTGATAAATTATATTTAATTTTAATAAATCATATTATAAAAGATAAAATTGAAAATGGTCAACGTTTTTGTTATCGACAACTTATTAACACGTTTTTATATTTTAACTAAATATAACTAAAACCTTTATAATCAAGTGATATAAATATTTATCTTTCAATTGAATGGAATAAATTCAATTCCTTCCTTCCCATAATTGATGTCATTGTATACGGGAGAAAAAAAAAAAAAAAAACTAAATATGAAGTTTCATTAGGTATGAAGATTATTTTAAGGTTTAGTAAAATGTATAAAAATCGGTTAAAAGGTAGCCATGGAGTGCGTTAACTTCACATGGTCCCCCCGTTATCAGGGACTACTAGTAATGGCAGTTTCCCCCAAATGATATAGGAAAATGATTCGGGGTAAAACCGACCAGGACGAACTCTAAAACCAAACTAGAGGACCGGCCGATCTAATCGGTTCTGATAACTATTTTGGAACTTTACTTGCTAGTTCGGTGCTAATTCACTCCTAGAGGGGAAGAGTCTGAGCCAATTTTTGCTCTCTAAATTTTCAATAATTTCTCTTAATTTTATATTTAAAGTTTAATTTTGGCCCAAAAAAAAAAAATTTTGTTGGATGTCATACTCTTAAATTTTAACCTGTTAATCTTTTACCTGCATTATCTTCCCCATTCTTTATCCACAACTAAATTTAACAAGTAAAACGTTTGAAAATTTCATCAAACTTCAAGTATGAATTTTGACAAGCAAAGGTTCAATTGTATATATTATATAACAATTTCAAACTTAAGTTGCAAAAAGAATTTATAAAAAATCAAAAGCTCAATATATTATTTTCGATATTATTATAAATAAACCATGAGACGACGATACACACAATTTAGTTTAAGGGTGCTCAAATGGTTGAGGAATATCAAGCCATGAAGTAAGGTATAGAGAACTATTTGAGCAAACATGTGACATTTGATAGACCCCAGAATTTGGCACTTTGTGAAGAAAAAACCTAGAAGATCCTTGTAGCCGAATCCGTGGTTTGGAAGGGAAGCTTCGTCGGATTACAAAACAACATATCAAACTCACACCAAACGGATCTGTCGTTAACGTCATTTTATATTCATCGCCTACAAGATTTCACCAACTTCCTTTTTACACTATTGGCTTTACTCTGTGGTTAATGAAATTTTAAATTCAATTGAAATTTGAAAACATTTTCCATTCAACATATTAACACCAAAAAAGAAAAAAAAAAAAAAAAGAATGAATCAGATATATCATTCACAAATCTAAATAAGTATATCTTCTTTACATAAATTTTATGAGCAAGACGCACCGAATTTGAAAATATTGTTGAAATAATCTGTAGTCACATCTCACATTTGATGCAATCCACAGAGCAGGATGTAATGTGCAACAACTTATTGATCAACTAAAAATATTTTCTAAAAGCATTTTACTAATATATCACAACTGATGGCAGGGGGAAGAATTTGCAAGTATACCCTAAAATATTTAGCAAATAACGACCGCGTTTACTAAAGAAATTAGGCTTATTAGTTACTTGCGTGGAATATTAATTATTATATACTAAAACATTAGGCAAATAATATAATTTCGAAACTCTCAACTTTGCGGAGTTTGATTACTCCCCTTCAATATTCCAAGAAATTGGGAGATGATAGAATCATATTATTGTATCGTATGCTAATCCTGACAACATCCTTAAGTTTCACTAAAGAACGATACCAAAAAGATTTTATATATATGGAAGTTTATCCTATGAATGAAAACAATCAAATGAGGCCAAATTCGGTTGTAGCTAGCAGTTCTTCCAGTGCTCAAGAACATTATGATCATTAAATAAATCTTCCTCTAGACAAGCGTAGAAAATTCAAAATCATGTGTAATAACTGCAAAAGTTGAAAATTGTAAGGTTTGGCAAGACTAAATTTCTAAATGCTGAGTGTTATATGATGATGTATAGGATGTTCATAGCAAAGAAGAAAAATGCAGAAAAGAATTTGAAAAGTTCGTACGCCGACCTTTTCCCGTCTCATAATGTTTCCGAATTTGCTTAAGAGTCAAACTGTAAATGGCACTTCGAAGTACCTCATTCGGGAGGATTCATATAGGGTACCAAGTTGAATACCTTTAGTTAAATATGAAATACTTTAAATAACATACCGCTTGCTGAAATCCGGAGAGATAAATTGCCAGGGAGCACTGGTCTCTTCCAGGACAGATAGCTGACATTGTAACATCCGTGATGGCGGGAATCACCATGAACGTTGAGAAATTGTGCAAAAATATCGTCATTAACAAATGACTCAAACTAGACAGCTTTTCCATCTCTCTCTCTCTCTCTCACACGTTAAAGAGACCGAATTAAGAATTAAAAGGACCTTGTATTCTTGTCACCTTTTTCTCTGTGATCTAGCGTGTGTTTATTTCTAATTAAGATGCGAAGAGTAATACACACTTAAGAATCACAGAGAGAGAGAGAGAGAGAGAGAAGAGGATGTTGATTTGAAGAATTAATGAAGTGAAGCGTACACTTTTCTCTGTCTCTCCTATAATTTCTCATTTTTGCTTTCGATGAAATCTTGAATAAGACATGTCGTCCCTCGATCCGCCATGTTGTTGTCTTGTTGCTACATATATGAATGAGATTCTACAGCAGAGTAGAGGGAGTTAAAAAAGTCTAAAATGATGGACTAACCGCAGCAATGACTATTGCTTTCTAGAATTTGGATCCTCACTGGCACGTTGAAACAAAAGGAAATTTCCTTATTTATATTTAAAAAGAAAAAAAAAAAAAAAAAAAAGAGAGAAAAAGAAGAAAGAAAAAAATCGATACTTAGTCCTTGTTTGATTTTTAATATTATGGTCCGATCTATAGAGTCCAATTTCTAAAACCAATTTCTTGAAGTTTGAGTAATAATCAATTATCTGTTAATTTATGAAGAATGGGGATGGAATATCATTATTTCGTTTGGTTGACTTATGAAGACATGGGTTTTATAAGCAAAAAGTTTAAAAAGGCAGATACAAAAGAAGTAAACGGAGAAAGAGAGAGAGAGAAAGGAATACACAAAATAGAGTTCGGGAAAACAGATAGGAATAATTTTATTGGAAGAGATATAGTGTATTTTTAAAATTAATAATAATGTAACCTAAAAAAAAAAAATTAAACGGATTTTTGTGGATTTTAAGGAATAAAATCGCTTCTTGAATTGGATATTGAGTTTATTTTCATTATCATTTATAAAACAAATTTCAACCTTATTGTTAAGAGTACCAAGCAAGGTCTTGATCCTATTGCCGGCAGGGGTGAAAAATAACACGTTTTCAACAACGTATGAATTCTTTTGACTTGATGCCTATAAGCAGAATATCTACTTTTACTGGATCTTATATATATAAATGGCAGTTAAATACTAATATTATTTGAATATATGACAATTGCAAGAAAACCATAGATAGTATGTCAAAATATTTTAGTATTTTATAGTTATTCGCCACGTGTATATACATATTATATATAATATTCAATAAAACTTTTTCATGCGTGCAATATTGAAATGAAATTCTTATAAGATGGATGCATATTTGATATATCTACATGTAGCTCCTGGTTTTATAAGGTTAAACTATAACCTTATGTTTTGCGATATACATTTTCCGTTCTTTTTCCAACATTTGTCCTAATCAAAATCTTGAAGTTGCCAAATATTGTTGCTATAATTTCAAAAGATTGCAAATACCAATGGTTTCAACCACAAGTATTGGTGGAAGACATTATAGCCATCCTTCTCAGATGAGAGTCAACAACCAAAGAAATTCCTTTCAAAATGAGTAAAAATGATTTTTCTCTCCTTAAAAATAGAAATTATTTTCTTTATTAACATTTTTCGTAATGATTAACTACAACTGGTAGTCATCCAATGCTACATTGTCTTGCACTATTTCTTGTTGCTACAAACTCCTAATAATTTGTTATGAAAATATTTAACCATCCAAAATATAGAAAAAGATCCCCAACAAGATACAATTTTTTTTTTTTTTTTTTTTTTTTTTTTTTTTTTTTTTTGCATGTGCTTCCTGATGTTTGGCTAAATGCAATCGCATAAAACCCTTCAACTCATGAAAATGCTTGAGCGTTGTGCTTCGTAATTGATTATATCATTACCATTTAAGAATCGTGAGAATTATAAATGTTTGGATTCGTTTGGAGATATAGTATAAACATTCCATTCTGACTCCACAAAAATAGCTGTTCCGCTATTAGATAACACGGAGCATGTGAAACAGTAGAACTATAGCACATTGGTCTTCAACAAGGAAACAATCAGCAAATGGATGTGAGGTAGAAGAGAGTGAAGATTAGAGCATTTGCTCAGAAGATATTATTTCTTCATCATTTTTACGATAAAAATAAATTATTCCTTTCCTATTATTTTGTTATATAATATCCACTCAATTCCACCATATTTCATTTCCATGAATGAGATAGTGTATAATATTCACTAACAATTTGCCAGCATGGTTTTAAGAGGTAGAAAGGTCGAGTTCATTATCCAAATATATGCCTTTTAAGTAATATAAGTCTTTGTAATCTGCGTGAAGAGAAAAACCAACTCATATATCTTCAAATCAACAAGTTCTGGACTTAACATTAAGAAATAGGTCATTCCTTGTTTACCTTCCAAATCTATCCAACGAAGCAGGAATGGGAATTAGCAGCATACCCAATCGGGCATATATATAATTGCAGTTGGAACACCAAATACATGAAAATAAGACAACACCGAAATTGGATTAAACCGGTTATTACCAAAACAAATTCGGTCGGATTACACATAAGATTATCCTTCACGGTGTGCCTTTTTTTTCCCCCTTTTTTCTTTTTAATGAGAGCATCTTCTTCACTTGTTTGTTTAATTGACATGGATGATTGAACAGACTAATTGTTCGGAAACGCATGATTGTTCTGAACCTACCTTCAATCTATGGCATTATCCCCGTAGTCAAACACCAGCAGATGAAAGGTGAAGGCATGAAGATGTGTAGCTTGCAAGTCCACACAATACAAGGGATAAAGCATGTGCTATTGTGTTTTGTTTTATGTGTAGCTTCCAAGGTTAATAGGAATACCTTACGGGGCCCATAGGGACGCTTGCGGGCATGCTATTACGCTTTAATGCGTACAAGCCTGTATCTTGCTTCCTAAATAGGTCACTGCTCAGGCTAATAATTCTTTTTGACTGTACTCTCAACCCTGTATTCAGAAAAATCGCTAATACGTTGATGACAACCATCCCAATTGGGAAAAATAGGTGCTGTAGAAACTCAAATCTTGCCAAAGAACCAAGTAGATAAATTCTTCTGCCTGTTCATGCACTTAATTTTTTCGTAAAGTGAACAATTTGAACTTAAAAAAGTTCTCATTTCAGGTCCTTAACAATTACCGACCGTGAAAGGAACCCTAACATTATTTTACCCCAGAAAAATTAATGAATTGAGAGCCGATAGTGATGTAGTAACATTATAGATATAAGTCATGCTTGATTGCAAAATACAAAATCTGAGCTCAATCAAGAGTCAAAGCAATGAGTAATGTGATTATGGTCCAAAAAGGTCAAATCTCAGCAAGCATTTCTTTTCTAGTAGTATGATTAAGCTTTACTCAAGGGAAAATGGAAAATGGACCACAGAACAAAGCAAAGCTTCCTTAATCCATTGCTAATATGCCAATGGAGCTGTGTCGTGCATCATGCCATGTGTGTTGTTTGTTAGCTCAGCTGTAGCATCCCATCAAGAAAAGGAAATTGAAAGAAGTGTCAAACACTATTCTCTCAATTAATGTACACCGGTTAAATAAACCTCGTTCTTCCATAGAAATTGAAGAGATTAACTTCCTATACTTCCCATTCCCGATAGACCATATCATTAGCCATAAATTCATTCCCTTAAATTTGACAGCCATGAAATTGCCAAGTGAGCCAGATCTATTCTTTTTGAAGTGGAAATACAAAAGCATGAATTACCTTCCTCCATTTTTGGCCTCACTAAGCTTGAACTGACTAAAGAAGCCATGATGTGGAAAACCTGTCGTGGGGGGAGTCATTCAGCTAAGTAAAACGCCGATTTGAGAATAAATGAAGTTAGAATGTTATCAATGGATAGGGATACCGGGCACCAGCAGTACTTGTTATCCTCGTAAATTTTGCAGGGGCATGGGACTGCCATCGTCAATGCGAGAATTTGTAATCAGTGGTGAGAATGACTACCCCAACATGAATGCGTCTCCAAAAATCCTGTCACCAGTGATGAGAATGACTGCCCAAAATGAATGCATCTCTAAAAAAATCCATGATTTCTGAAAGAAAATTAAGATTCATCATTTTTCACAACTTCATGTACCACACTGTAAATAAGTCAGAAAACAAAGTCATGGATCAGCATGGCCCCCAGAATTTCTCTGAGTATGGTGCAAAAAGGATTTCCCCACAGGATATAAAGTAATTCCCTAAATTAGTATCCAACTTGAAACTATTACCATTATGCAAAGAGGTCGTGTCAATCAACTTCAGCAATATGGAAATCCTGGTATGTTTTTCCTAAATATCTGCTAAAACCAACCTAACAGTAACAGTTCTAGCCTTAAAAAAAAAAAAAAAAAAAAAGGACTAAACTAGAGAAGTCTTGAGCAAGTTTGCAAGAGGACTTGAGATTTTGACAGACAATCATTGAAGTTGATACTTAATAGCAAGTTTAGCTTCAAATTTGGTCACAAAGGCAACATATTAAACATATTGCAACTACAACATTTGAAAAGGGCCTAATTTGTTTTTCTTTTTTTCTTTTTTTTTTTTAATTACTTGAGAAAGATAATAGCTCCAAATTGGTAGAATATCTCAAGAAATTTGCACGATCAGTTGCTTGAATTTCAGAAAAACATGATCATTTACATGACATGAGTAAAATGGCATCCCTTTTCATATGCAGATTTATTCACCTAAATTGCTATATGATCATTCCCTTTCTGTCACTCATCCAGATACTTCAACAGTTCGATACAGAATGAGAGCTGAATACAAGCTATATCCCAGAATGGCAGTAAGACACCAAGCATATCGGCAAAATCAGATTCAATGCACAGTTTTCAGTTCCCAACCCTCAGATCACCATATGAACATCCTGACAATCTTAACAAGGATAAAGTTGACATCACAAACTTACCAATTCCCTTTTTACTATGGAACACTGAGCACACTTCTCTACAAAGGACGGGTAACAAAGCCTCTATCTACCATCTTCTCCACTAATTCCTCATGCTTCTTCAGCTGCCCAGCTTTCCTGAGCTTCTGAAGAACCATCTCATAAACAGAAAGTCCAGGTTTTAATCCCTTCTCCTCAATCATCTCCAAAAAGAACTGGTAAGCATAATTCCAATGCCCCATTCCACAGTACATAGAGATCAAAACTCTATAAGTATTCACATTGGGTTCAACTTCATTCTCATCCATTTCTCTCTTCAATTTAACAACCATGTCAGTTGATTTCGACTCCACAAACATCTTCATCAGTATATTGTACGTCACTGTATTTAGATGACATTTCAAATCCTTCATTCTAGCATACAACCGATGAGCACCATTAACATCTCTCAACTTAGCGATGCACCTAAATATGGGATTAAAACTTGAGGCATTTGGGTTACACCCTTTCCTAACCATGGTACTCAACACCTTCATAGCTTCTTGATGATTATCATCTTTACAGTGACCCTCTATAAGAAAATTATACGTAATTGTATCCGGCACACAACCAAGCCTCCTCATTTGATTATACACTTGCAAGACCTTCTCAGTCCTCCCGGATTTCACATGAACCCGTATAAGATTATTAAAAGTAACCGCATTTGGTTCACACCCGGAATCAATCATCTCTGCTAATACATCGTGGGCACGGGTAATTTGCCCGCACCGACACAAACCATCAACTACGATACTGTAAGTATAAACATTGGGCTTGATCCCAGACATTTTCATTTCCCTAAATGTTCTCTCTGCTGCGGCTATATCGCCAGCCCGACACCACCCATTAATCAAACTAGTGTAAACAACAACATCAGGCTCGAATTTATCCTTCAAACGATCAAAAAAAGATTGGGCTTCGACCGCCCTTCTCTTTTTACACAAAATACTAATCACTTTTGAGAACGCAATATTATCGGGCTTACAGTCATATTCCTCCATCCGATTAAACGCGTGGACGGCCTCCTCAGGCAGTCCGGCCCTCGCATAACGCCGGATAAGGACTGCAAATGTTTCTACGGTAATCTCGACGCCTCGAGATTTCATGGAGTCTATCAGAGCCCACGCAGTGTCGAATTGGCGGACTTTGCCCGCAAGGTCGATCATTTCATTGTAGGGATCGGGGTTTAACATTGGGGTTTGGGAAACCGCCCAATTGAAGAAGGCTAGGGCTTGGAGGAAGGGGATGCCGTGGCGGAGGCTTGCACATTTGTCAATCACGCGGCAGATGATAGGGGAGGAGAGAGAATTGGCGGCGGCGGCAGTGGTGGCGGTGGAGAGCTCGGCAGTGAAGTCGGATGAGAGAGAAGGAATGGAGAAATTAGGGTTCACCGGAGTAAGGCTAGTGTTAGGGTTGGGGTGTTTTCGGTAGTGGCGTTTGATGATGGAATGGAGTTTGTCGGCTATTAGGGTTCCCTCGGGGTTAAGGCTAAGGCTAGAGCTGAGGTTAGAGTTAGGGCTTGTGTTTTGAGTGCCATTGTTGGAGTGCTGTAGCTGCTGCTCTTCTTCTTCTATTACATGTTCAAGAGGAAGGGATGATGTGGTGTAAGGGAAAGAAGAGGTGAAGATGAGTTGGGAGAGAGAAGAAGACGGGTGTTGGGGGAGTGGGGCTTTGGGTTTCAGCAAAGCCATTATTGGTGGCGCGTGACTGTTAACGTTGAAGGTGCTCCTCTTGTTCTAGCTTTGAAGCAGCGGAGGCGGGACGGGAGGCTGTAGGATAGTGGAAAAGAGTGGAAGTGAGGATATTAGTCATACGACTTCGTTTAGGGTGTACTCAAAACAGAAAGGGAATGCTCCAGGTGCTTAATCAAAATAATTTGAAATTTTAGGGGCTTATTTGCATAAAGAGAATGCAATTGTTTAAAGTTTTGACGGTTCTTTTTTTTTTCCCCTTAATTTGGCCAGCTAAAAATTTTACAGTTTATTTGTGCATTTAGCTTTGTATTTGAATCATGTTAATTTTATTTCTTAGAGAATTATCTATTGAAGTTTCAATAATCCTGTTTAATGTTAGATGTATAATTTTCTTTTTTTTTTACCTAAATTTATCTGTATTATTTAAACCTAATAGATTCTGTTATCTCTAAAATTTAATATTATACAATGTTTAAGCATCATAAGTCATATCCAAATTTCATATTAATTACTTTGGATCCATCCACATTCACGTTTACCTATCATGGATTCAAATGAATTAATTTCAGAAACAATGACTAATGTTCAACTTCCACGCTAAAAATAACTAACACTTCATAGCAACTAATCACTCAAGAATTTTACAGAAATTTGAATTCCTATACATAAACCTTCAAGTATCACATTTTCAACTTATTAAAAAGAGCAAATTACTTATGTAAAAGTCAATAAATAGATAATAAAAAAGAGTATAAAGGAAAAATATAAATAAAAGAATAATAAGACCAAATACAAAGGGTGCTTTTGACATACTAAAAAATCCTACAAACCCTAACTTTATAAAGACAAAAGACAGAGAGCCATCATAAATTATTTTCCCTCCTCTCACACACAAGACTACTTTGGACAAATATTCCCCATATATTTGACCAAGAAGCGGCACCAAACTCACAAAATTGAAAGGAATGATTAAGGTAAGTTGCAAATTTGAGTATTTCTTGATGAGTTTTCTAATTTTGATTCATGAGAATTCATTTTCCACCTAGGGTAAGGAGAGAAACAATTTAAGGGTTGGTTTCCATAATCTAAAAATGTTGTAATTTTATAAATGGTGCATTATTTCTCAATTCCCTATGATAAGCTTTAACCCTAGATTGTTATTTATTTAAAGTTTTTGTGTTTGATTGGAGAAGTTATTGAGGCTTATAATTTAATAGTTATTGATTGTTAAACAAGAATGGATTTGTGTTTAATGAGGTTTAAGATGTGGATGAGGTTGATCAAAAGGATGATTTATGATGGTGATAAGGTTTTGATGCAAGAAGTTGAGTTTCGAATTGGTGAACTGCGAATAGGAGAGCCACAACCCAAGATCACGAGTATGATCCCCTCTAAAGTGTTGGCGTAAAGTATGCAAGTGTAGTGAAGTTTTGGTAGCCAAGAGGATTATGATCAAAGTTCCTAGTCATGATCTTAGGTATAATCTTGCCATACTTTCACGAAGGGAATCACGGCCAAGGCCCACGGTCTGTGATCCCTAAGCATGGACTTGTAATCTCTTTCTTTAGACTTCTTGTTTCTTATCTTTTTAAAGTGTAACGTAATTGATTTTAAGCCAATATAGAAGTTTAAATTGGTTCAAAAACCTTAGTAATGTTAAGTTTGAACTTGGGAACCTAGTTAGACAAATGAGAGAACTTAACTAAGATAAAGAAACTCGGAAAGGAATTCTAAAGTTGTTGTCTTTACATTGTACCATAAGTGTTGATACTGAAAGGATCTCTCACATAGACTTTATGAGTCACTCTCAAGATGCAAATACGAGATACTATCTATTGCTTGTGCTTATTAGGGTAGTGAATCAACCTGACTAATAAGTATTTAGACATTAATAAACGAATGCTGCTTTTCTTTTATTTTCAAGATAGTTTGTAAACCTGTATGCAAGATCTTTAATGACTACATGATTGTAATAACCATATTTTGGCTTTGAAATTATTTAATGACATTAATTGTAGAGTTTGCTTTATGGTGATGTTAGTATGTGGAGATACTAATAATTAGATAATAACTAGGATGCCTAACATGCCATTAGAGCCTATGGACACGTGATAAACTATAATACCCTGAGATTTCAAAGCATTACAACTTACTTTAATTCTTAGCAATTTATCACATTGATCAGGTCACATTAAATATTACAAAAGTAGTTTATAGGTTCTATGTTTATCACTTTCCAACTTTAAATCTTAGTATAGATTACTAATCTTTTCATTTTCTTTTCAAGGCTTTTTATCAAATATAATAACAATTTATCTATGCTTATTTACTAATCTTTATGGTGCTAATTTACAAGAGGATTTTGCCTTATTAAGAATTTTTTCATGACGAGCATAGGCTACTAATTTTTTATAAGGCTTTTTATTACATGTAATGGCAATTCATTGGTACTTATTTACCAATCTCCTTGGTGTTAATTTACAAGAGGATTTCACTTTATTCAAAGCTTCTTAGTAAATGATTTTCAATTTATCTCATGTTTTCTTTTTTTAAGGCTTTTTACTAAGTATAATGCCAATTCACTGGTTCTTATTTATCAATCTTTTTGGTATCAATTTATAAGAGGATTTCATTGTATTGGGAGTTTCTTTTCAGTAAGCATAGCATACCAATCTTTTGTTTTCTTTTAAGGCATTTTACTAGGTATAATGCCAATTCATCGATTCTTATTTGCCATTTTTTTGTGCTAATTTACAATGGGATTTCACTTCATTGAGAGTTTTTTTGTAGTAAACATAAGTTACCAATCTTTGCTCTCTTTTAAGGCTTTTTATATTGTGTAATGACAATTCATTAATACATATTTACCAATCTTCTTAGTGTTAATTTACGAAGATATTTCGCTCTATTTAGAGTTTAATAATATAAGATTTTCAGTTTATCTTATGTTTTCTTCTTTTTGAGGCTTTTTANTTTAATAATATAAGATTTTCAGTTTATCTTATGTTTTCTTCTTTTTGAGGCTTTTTATTAGGTATAATGCCAATTCATTGATTCTTATTTACCAATCTTTTTTGCGTTAATTTACAAAAGGATTTGTAACTAGAATAGACTGATCTTTTATTTCATCTCATTTATTCTCTTTTTTTTTTTCGTTTTAACAATTCATCAAAACTTTTAATTGCTACACTTTTGCATGTATGAAGTTGTTTATGGTGAGCATATACGTCGAGTTTTAAGCCCTTTTTTTTTTTCAAAAAAAAAACCATTTTATATATTTTATCAAATTATTTTATTGAACACAAATGTCATGTATAATCTCTTAGTTAATTTGTAAGAATTTTTTTTTTTTACTATAAATCACCATTTAAAATAATTTGAAATGGTTGAAGTGCATTTTGTATAAGATATCATTTCATTTTCTTTCTCTATACTTATGAAATTTTTTAAATTTTGCAATAATTTACCCTCAAAGTAATTGAGGTTTTCATTATTTGGTAAACTTTTAATTTTTCCCCACAATATTTATTAGCAAGTTTTATAAAGTACATAATTGGTGAGTTAACACTTTGTTTACTTTGTAATCTTCAATTTTATGGTGTGTAAATTCTTTATTTACCATGTTTGGATGCCTATGATTCAATCAATTCATTTAAATTCACTACATATATTAGATTCTTACTCTTCAAATACTAAGTGATCATTTCATTGTATGTTGTATAACTTCTACGCTATTTAGAAGTTTTCTGAGGTACAATCACTTAATAGTAACCATATCGAATGATCACTTTTGAGTTCGTAAATCACCTCAATTTGTAGTAAATCATGCCTATTAATAGTAAACATGAAATTGAAGACAAGAAAAATGAGGCTTGTTAAACTTAGAGCCTACTCTTTAATTTTGATGAAAACAAAATCTTTAGATCAATTGAGTTAAATCAAGATTAAGTTTAAATTAGCAAACTAAATCACATATAACTTACAATTTCTTAATAACATATTAACTCATTACATAAAGAAGGATTTTGTATGCTTTGATGTATTTGTTACTTTACTTGTAGGTGAGCATTTGAAACAACCAAACACTGCACTTGGAGATGTCTAGATGTTACGCCTCAATGGATTGTTGCTTTTCCTTAGCGTCTTGATGCCTTAGGGCTTAGCATTAGGTGCTAAGCCTCTATGTTGGAATCAAGCTTAACGTTTGAATGCTATGTAAAGAGATGTTCGGATACCATGCATAAATATAGTCGTTAGATAGCATTTAATATAGCTAACTTGAAGGATATTTTTCTCCAAATGTCCTTTTTTTTTAAGAAGCTATAAATACAAGTGTTTAGATAGTCGAAGAGCATTGAATAGAGCCAAAATTTGCAAACATTCTTTTTGTTCTCTTGCTTAACACTCAAATTGCATTATACTCATTTATTGGCTAAATTCTTGTAAACCCTAGTATAGTACAAAGTGATTTACACTTGCAAATACTTTGAGAAAGTGCTCTATACTTGAGATTGAGAATTATTGTGATTGAGAAACTTATGTAATCAAGATTGGATATAAGCTCTTGAGCCATTGTATTTGAAATTAATAAAAGTGGTCTATGAAATCCTCAATTGAAGCATCAAGTGTCCGTAGAGAGTAAACATTAAATCTAGGCTAGATTCTCTCTAATTTTATCTCTTTTTATTTCCACAATTTATTTATTTTTCTTTAATTAATTGTTTATAGTCATTTAAATTAGTAATTATTTTATTACAAAAAATTTGTAAAGTATCTCAATTCCTCCCCTCCCTAACCTTCTTAAGTTCCTAATGTAGTATTTTAAGGCTAATGATAGTTCTTCATATAAACTATTAATAGCATCCATAAGGTTATTGTCAAGGGGTTATCAACAACTTCTTTTATTGTTAATGGGTATTATTTTACTATAAAATGAGGGTGATTTACTAAATTTAAAAAGTGACCATAACATAGAGTCACTTACAATCACTTTTGAATGACTATGGAATTTCGCCATTATTTAAGCCTTAATATCCATATTAATGTCTTAACTACCTTTTTAAGCCCTAACTATCTTTTAGTGTTTTAGCTAAATATACTACTCAATAATGATTTAATTACATTAATAAAGGTTACATATAAATAAATAACTGCCTTCTAATATACAAATTCTACCAATGCTAATTTCTCTCTCCTTTGTTGTTGTCTCTCTTTCATTCATTATCACAAAACTGTAGGTTGATCACAATTAATTTCACCCATTTAGATGCCTCTCTATATCTCCTCCCCGCATTCTTTTCCATGTTTTATAAATTGCTTACTAACTAGACGTTACATAATGAGAAAACTACTTTCTTTGATTGAAAATGAAACATGGTAGTTATCAAATTCATTTACTTAGATTTGTCGAATTCTTTCTTTAAAATTCTCTCTCTCTCTCTCTCTCTCCCTATACATACATATATATATGGTTCTACTTATGCTATAACAATTGCTTTTATCTACTTCTATCACAAATTCTTCTACAATGGAGGCATTTGACCCTTACGTACCTCTTTTCTCATCTTACAAGCCCTAAGGTGATGCCACTTTTTGCAACTACCCTCTTGCCCAACTGTTACCATAGCTCGTCTATGCGATGGAGATATGATTATGTGCGGCTAGAGCAATTAAGTGCCTATTAGGTCACTCAAAGTTGGTATGGCTTGAGTGTTGAAGATAGAACACTCAGATGATTCAGATGAAGAGAGCTAATAGTAGCTAAATCAAGACTATGGGAATGAATGCAAGAACGAGGAACCACCACTACCATTAGGGATCAAAATGGCCTACAACTTCTAGTCAATCCAAGTGAGCTTAGTAAGTTCTCCAATTGCATTTTAGTTAAATAAAAATAAAAATTATGTATGGCTTTAAGGGAAACAAAATATCCTATTTACTCTTTTCGATAAGCAATTGCTTGCTTTTTGTTTTATCGTCATATAGAAGTTCTTTTCCATTTATTGTTTCTACCGATGTTAGGGTACTTCTGTTTTTTGTGTTGTTTTTAATCTCTAGGCTTTTCTTTTTATTTTCTTTGTTCTTTTTTTCTTTTTGTATTTTAAGTCTAGTTGTAATTATTATGTACAATGTACATTATGGGCTAATTACTCTCAAATATTAGATTAGGTTGTTTATGTGTTTTAGTTATGTAGAAGGGTAAAATTGTTATATTAATACATTAGGTTAAGCCCACTATTTATTTGGTTTGACTCCTTGGGTTAAGTGATAGACTTAAGAAGTCCGATCCATATTTGGGATGATTCATAAAGAATTGACTTAATTAGCCTAAAATAAAGATCGTTAGATTAGTCCATCTACCTCTAACCTTTCTTATATAAGCTCATGCACTCATGAGAAAGGTTAATAGCCTTGTGCCATTTGTAAGCTCATTTAGGATAATTATGGAATGAGCAAAACCCCTCTCTTTTGTTGATCACCAAGACGATTCGATGGTTATCCTAAGATTCAAGAGTCTATAAATATTCAGTCATTCCTCCTCATTTGACATAACTTCAAAGATTAGAGAAACAAAATTCCATCATGAAACCTTTACTCTCTAAGATCAAGTAAGCATTCAGGTAAAGAACGATCTTAATTGTTTAAGAACTGTATGGTTGACGTCCGAGGTTCCCTAAGTTCCCTTCCCTTGTTTGTCACTTGTGCATCAAAGACTTCGGAATTGCTTATTAATCCTCCCTATCATTCTCTATCCAATCAACTCATCGAGTGTCATCTTTACTTACTACTATGAGGTCACGTACACGTGACTAGCATGTGACCAGCACATAACCACTCCAATTAAAACTCCTCATCTACAAGTTGTTTTCTATTTCTAGGGGTTTTCTTTTTCTTTTAATTTGTTTTCCTTTTCTTTATTCTAAGGTTAGTTGTAAATATATTGTAATGGGATCGTACAAGTTGATTAAAATTAACAATGGGCTAAAACTCATTTGCTTTGTGTTGTTAATGACTTTTTTTTTTTTAGTTTTTGTATTTTAAGGTTAGTTGTAATTATCAATATCATTATATGTGAACCGATAGAGGTGTGCAAGTGGGCTTTATCTCGCGACCCAGCCCATTTAATCTATTTTTAAAATGGGTTTAGGCCAAGGTTTTTTAACCTGTTTAAAAACAGGCCAAATGAGCCCCGCCCGTTTAATCTACAAGCCAAAGTGGGCCAACTTGGGTCAGCTCATTTAACCCATTTATGTATTTGGCTCACGAGCCGGCTCACTTAACTTGCTTTTTAAACAAGTTAGGGCCGAGAGATTTTTTTGCCCGTTAAAAAAGCGAGTTAAATGAGCTCAGCCCGTTTAACCCGTAGGCTAAAGTGGGTTGGACCGAGGTGAGTTGACCTGTTTAACTCACTTGCATAACTCTACGAACCGATGTATCAATTTGCACATATGAGAGGGTTAAGAGTTAAGGAGTTGAATCGGATTCCATCAAAGATAGAATCAGGTAAATAAGAATATAAAACTATAAATCATATTTTAATTGAAACTAAGATTCTCACAAGTTATAAGCATTTTAAGTTATACATATTATAATGTAGCAGACAATTTGTAAGTCCTTATTCATAAAATGCACTAATAGTAATTAATGTAGGCATGAATTGATTTGCGCCTAAAAAAGAATGAAAAACATTTAATGATTTTTCTCTTTCCTATACATTAATATAAAAAAAAAAAAAAAACATTCATTGTCCTATGTAAAATTATGTTTATGGATTCAATAGTTTATGTGTTTGAATGATTTGGCTATTTTCAATGCAATATAACCCCAAATATATAAATTGAAAAGTAAGAAATGTTTTTCTCCTACTCTCTTTTTTCCTCAATTACCCTACCCACTTTAAATGATTCTTGAATTTACAAGTCTCTGCTTACTATCCTAGTTCTACTAAAGTGCATGGCTTTAACAAGCTTTTTAAAACAAAATTGCTAATAAAGAAATATCTCAATTGCTTTTGTCCATGTACATCTAGCATTATCAGTCTTCCTCCCTTTCACTTCTTCTCAACTTTAGAGGAAAATTAGGGATTTTTTTTTTCAACTATAATTGTTTCTTCCTTAAAATAACCACAGCTTGTTGCATAGTAAATACAAGTACTAATTATAGATCATAGAGTTAGTTGAAAAGTAAACATAAAAGCATAGGTTGAGTTAGATGGCATCGATAAAAGCACAGTGTATTTTCAAATGTCTACTTAAATCTTTCTTCCTTTTCATAAGTATAACAAAGTTGAGAGGGTTTTAATGTTTGATATTGATTATGTATTTCTAAATTTGAGTTTGAGAAAATTGATTTGATTACTTGATTTTTTATAAAAGAGATTTTGACATAAAAAGGGACCAAAACCACCTCAACTTTCTTTCTTTTGTTTTTTTATTATATTGGCTCTTTTTTTTTTTTAATAAATGTTGCATTTAGACCCTTGTGAACCAGCCGGGTTAACTAATTTACAGTGGAATCGCTTGATACTATGAGTCTATCCAGTTCAATGCAAAAACGATCTATTTCCTTAAACCAACCCATTTTGGTTAAACCAAGTTGAACTGGCCAAATCAATACAGTTTCAACAACATTGGTAATTATCATGTCCAATGGAACATTATGGGCTAATTACTATCAAATGTTAGGTTAGGTTATTTATGTGTTTTAGCTGTTTTCTATTTCTAGGGTTTTCTTTCCTTTTTTTATTTGTTTTTCCTTTTATGCATTCTAATGTTGGTTATGAATATGTTGTAATGGGATCATAAGATTTAATTAAAATTGATAGATGGGCTAAAATTAATTTGTTTTGCGTTGTTGACAATTTTTTAACAACTATTATATTGAAGACTCTTTTTTCATGTTTCTATTTTTTTTTTTTTGTCTTACATTTTTCTAACTACGTAATTATCACATAATTATCATTGGATGCATATCATGTTGTTAAATTTGCACATGTATCGTAGGTGCAACATTCACCGATTTTAATAATATTCTAACAAACTAAGTTATTAATTTAGCATCCAATCCAACAACTTGGACACAATAACATGATTATAAACAAACTTATGTATCTTAGACATTATTAACAAATAAGTTACATCCATTTGAACTAGTCCAATTTGGATTTGGCATTTAAACCCCTTTTACGAACCATTTAATAACATAAGTATGCATATAATAGGGTTGATGGATGTTAACACATAATTGACTTGATCAACAACTTAACTCAACTTGAACCAACTAACATATGTGACCTTTATTGACTCGAAACAAATCGACACAACATGCCATGACATGAAAGGAGGACTTATCCATCCATCCCATAATAGGCATATACATGCTAAGTTTCCTTAATTCTTTTAAATCTCGTTCCCTAAATTAGTTTTTTGTTCTACATTCCATTCTTATGTGTTGCTATTCACTATGTAAGGTTTGGTGAATAGCCTCGTGTTTATACAATTTGTGCATAAATGTTAGGTTTATTGTTCCAACTATCACGTCCATTTTATACAAATTAAGTGAACATAAAGTTATGATTTTGTGATTTATTTCTTAAGTTTGTCTCTTCTCTATTAGGAGTAAGTCTTATCAATTAAGTTTCCTCAATTATTTATGTAAACTCTTGATTTTTATGATTTAATTCAATCATGTCAGAGAGGGTAAGCTCAACTAGTCCTTATATCATCCTCCATGTTACTTTTTCTTCCATCTCCACAAATCTACTTCTAGGCATACCATAGCCCACCAGAATAAGAGGGATTGAAAGGAAATAAGAGTTAGGAGAGATGAGTAACAAAAACACATAATCAATCGCAAAATCAAGATAATAAGAAAAAGTAGGAAGATAAGTTAGGTAGAAAGTAAGAGGGAAAACTAAAGATTAGACCTAAAAGTACTAGGATTAAGATAACTACTTAATCTTAGTATGGATTGAACCCAGGTATTCCCCGCTTTTTCTCAATTGCTCACCATGCCTCTACCATGCCACTCTGATCAATTACCTAAGCTTCCTAATATCAACAAACTTAAGTGTATCCATGACTAATCATCCTAAGTTGCTAATGATCCGTCAACCTTAGTCCTCCTATAATCCACCTCTTAAGCCATTTTATGACCTTTCAGTCTAAGTGCTGCTAGGTTTGACCAACTTAGCTCTTCAAACATTTGTTAAGTTAATCTCCTTAATAGTCACCAAATCTAAGCTATTCTATGATTTGTAAGCTTAAAATTCATATAAAGTCCATAAATCTAAGCTCCTTAAGAATCAAATAACCTAAGCTTTGAGAGATCAGTTAACCTAACCTCTCTACAAATCAATCACCTAAGTTCCTCATGATAAACAACTTTGGCTACTCTTGATTCAGCATCTTATATTCTTTAAGATTCTCTAACCACAGCTTCAATACCACTTAAGTTAGAACGCCTTAGGACCTAAAGGCACCACAATCCGTTACATATCCCTAATTTTCTAATGATACGTTAAGACTTTAAAACAAATTATAATCTCTAAATCACTTGTAACAATCGCTTATCGAGTATAAAATAACAATCCTCTATATATATCAATTCGAGTGACTCATAGGCTAGTTACTCCAATGACAAATACTCAATAACTAAATCTTAATCTTCTACAATTTACAACTAGTATAACAAGAACTTAATCAATAGAATAACAAGTTCATCTTAGTTTACTTTTCAATTCAATACCAACTAAGTTTCTAAGAAAGCCCAACTCAATTTGACTTAACTCAACATAACCTAAAGGCAACTTGGAGTATTATAAAACCTAAGCTTTTAAGATCTGAAATACTAGGGAAGATTACAGTTTTTGGTAGTATTGGACATATATAACACTTGAATGAGGGTTTAGAGTGCAAAGAATCAAGAAAAAACAAGATGAGAGGCTATATAGTGCATGGTGTCTGGATGCTATCTAGTGTCCTCACTTAGCGTCTAGATATTATCTAGCATTCTCAGAAACAGTGCTTTTTTCTCAAGCCAAAACTAACATCCAAATGGTATTCTTCTAGCGTCTGGACACCTTACACCTGCAAACACGTACTCAACTTCGATTTAAACCTAAAATTTCACCATCTTAACCTTAGTTCTTCCATACATGAACTCATCTATCACCAATCAACTTCAAAACTTAGAAAACTCAACACTAAATTTCAATCTTATCTCAACTTCAACACATAGTCCAACTTTAGATGAAATAATACCTATTAAGAACTTGAAAACAAGAGAAGGGGGAGGAGAAACTTAATTGGGAATGAATAGAACTTTTTGTAATCTATTTAACAAGCAAAACCCATTAAAGAGCTGCAAACTCATACATAAATTTGGATTACAAATAAATACCTAAGAAACTCCATGAAAATTAAGGTTTTTTTTTACTAAGAAAAGCTTAGAAATTGAGACTTGCAAGTTATCATATCCTCAGAGTAGCATGAAAAGGGTTTTGGTAGGGTTTTTGGCTTAAGAAAGAGTGGGCTAAGTAAATAAGTGACTGAAAATGAAGTAAAGGTAAGGTTTGGGGAGTTTTGGAATGCCTAAAATGCCATTAGTTTTAAAAAACCTTTTCTTCACAAATTACAAATAAATCACTAACAACCCCATATAGTTCTAAGATTCATTCTTTAAATCAAATTACTCTAAATTCAATCAATTCAAAAACCCAATAGTAATATTTGATTCTTCGTTCGATACAACACTTTGATTCGTATAAAAATGCAAACTTAAAGGAATTTTCGTAAATTCAAATAGTTATGACAACAAATGGAATCGAATCGTTAATAATAATACATAAGCAAAAGAATTGGCTAACTCGATGAAACTTCTTTTGAAAAGCAATTTACATATGTCGTTTAAAAATTAATATAAAGAAAAAATAAAGAAACAATTACATAGAGGTTCTAATAACTTTAATATAAATGTGAATTCAAATCATCAGTAACGACATAGATACGATCTAAAATCTTCGTATAGAAATGAAAATAACAAATCATTAGTATGTATTTAAGTAATTAGAAAAGGGGAAAAAAAAGATTCAACAGGAAGAGAATGAAAGAAAGAGAACAAACTGATAAATGGAATATGCGAGAACAATGGTTAGACGACCCATTTTGTTGTATATATATATAATAAATAAAAATGATAAGTTGGGATTGAAAAATATGAACCAATGAAATATAATATAAGTAATTAATTGAATTATAATAAATATTGAAAATTAAAAGTAAAATATATTGGAAATAAATGTGATAGAATTGTAGTAAATGCCATTATAAAAAACTAAAATATAAAAAAAGAAAGTGCTTCTGAAACTATATATTATAATATGATATGATTTATTGTTTATGTTCACAATATGGAAATGGGATGAAATATTTTATTCTTTTATGCATTAATTTTATTTCTCAACAAATGTTAATATATCCATTTTAGCTTTCAAGTAAATTACCTAAATTGCATTCGTTTGAAATTATTTTTTAAGGATTTCAAGTATAAATGGAAGATTTACGTTTTGGGTGATTCGTAAACACTACGACAAGTAGTGTAGAAGATAAATGAGATTGAGGGTGTATATTTGCCTATAAATGCAAGTAGTTGATATATTTATAATATAATTGATGTAAAAATAACATGGAGTCAATAACTTCCTAAATATTCACTCCATATTATAAAAATTTGTGCCATAATGAATTAGAATTCATATTAAAGTCAAAAGTTTTTTTATTTTGGTCTAAACCTCATATTTAATCTCCTTCTCAATGGCTTGTTCCTTCATCATTAAACCATTATGACCTAAAACCTACCTTACTTGTTCAAAAGTCTTAAGATATTTATTTTAATAATGATTATTAGATTTATAATTCTTCAAGTTCCTATACTAATAATTAGCTTAAGTTAGTTGATGTTTTTTAGACCACTACTTGAAACCCTAATTCCCATCAATCTTTTTTTTTTTTTACAAAGAGACTTGAAAATTAAGACATCTAATTGGACAATTACTTCATAAAATATGTATATAGATTATTTATAATTTGTCTCACTCATGTAAGCAACCAATATATAAGGATGAATATTTTAGGCTATTTTTGACAATTTCATAACAAATTGAACTTGAACTAGAAAACATACTAAAGTAATATATAACATCAATATTTAATTAGTAAAATCAGTCATCTTTTTCAAAAGTTATGGATAATGAAAATTATTGAGAGAAAATTATTAGATAAATACATAAATTGACCCTTAGAACTTCGTTGAATGTGCAATTATACTCCTAAACTAGCTACAGTTAAGCCCTCAATATTTCATAGCAATGCAATAAGGACCTTACTCCCCTTTATGTACTACCATTACCATCGGCACAAACCACCATGTCATGTACCTTAACTACCCTTCTGTTTTTCACCTCTCCTATATTAACTCCCTCAAAGACTTCAATCTTTATTACTATTATATAAAAATACATCATATATGATAAAATACATAAAACATATAGCATTTAAGGTATCTCTGTAATTATGCATATGTATTATATACATATAATATAGAAAACAATGTGAATAATTGGAGTAAAGAGGAGATATATTTACCTTCAAATACAAATAAATATATATGTTTTAAGCAATCCAAACTAAGAAGCAACACTATAAAATGTTGCGAATACAATGACTATATATTTGCCCTTAACTTCAAATACATGATAAAGTGCTGCAAATGTATATTTAGATGCTATATTTATTACAAAGTTAATGCAACTATAACGAGGAGCCAATAACTTCCTAGATATGTACTATGTGTTATAATAAAATTATACTCATTCTTTCTCTATTTAGATACAACAACCTTTATTTGCACTCTAAAACAAATACACATCATCTTCATTATAAATGTTAGAAAACTCAATAGGTAATTAGTATAATTTACTGTAAATCATTTATGTATAATGCCAAATAAAATAACATGTAATACTCAATATATATTCATGTAAGTCAATAAGTTATCATAAGTATATAGAGTACAAGCTATGTGTATAATATTAAAGGGCAATTTGCATGCAATTATATCCAACAAGCTCACAATTACATGAAATCACTCATTTTCTCTATCTAAAATAAAAACCTTTGACCACCACTATCTCTTTTTAAAAATCTCTCAATTGAGAGAAAATCGAAATAAGCCAAACACATCTTCCTCTTCTTATATCCTAAAGAGTGAGCCAATAGTTTTACGCATTCACTTTCATTCCAATAACTTCAATTTTAAGGAGATTTGAAGTTAGGGTTCGGTGTTTTTCAAGTTATTTTTAAGCCAAATTGATAACTATAAGCCACAATTCATCTGATATTGACAAAGGGCAAAGTCGATATGTGTAGAAGCATTTTCGTACCATAACCATTGGCTAAATTGAATTAAGTTAACCATTGGCCTAATCCACGTGAGACAAGCTTCTCCTTCTTCTTTGAATATTTTTGTTCCAAAAATATTATAAAAAATAGAGAATTATTTTTCTGCTATTATTGATTTTTCAAGTGCTTCATGTGATAATATGCTTAATTAGTTGATTGCATGGCCTTTTTTTTCTAATGATTTCTTTTCAAAAAATTCATCATTCTCATGCCGGTTTTGTAATTTCATATGTTTGTTATTTTGCTAGCATGCTTGGTTATTAGTTATTATATTGCATGTTATTAGTACTTTACATGATGTTGGTTATTATTTTTGCATATGTTGTTAATTAATATGTTCATGTTAACATTTTTATGATGTAGGGATTTTTTATAAATAAATAAATGAAAAATTCTTTTCAAAAGAGAGTTTTGAAAAAATAAACAGGTTTCTATCATGATTTTTTTTAAATGTATTTTAATAAATAAAAATCTAAATTGGCCTTTTCTTTTTTCGCAAATTAGAGCTTATTTTGGGGGTTTTGAAAAGATGGATAAAAAAATTCATTTTTCAATAAAAAATAATTAATGAATAAAAACACTAAAGTGGAATTTAAAAAAAAAAAACAGAACCCACAAATTAATGTTTTTTTAGAAAGTAAAAAAATGAAGAACTACGCAGATTTAGTCCTAGTTAGCATATGTAAGCTCTTTAGGCCGCTCAAAATAAAAAAAAAAAAGGTTTTTTTTCCTTTTGCTAATTTTTTTCAAAGTTCTCTTAAAAAGCAATAATAAAAAAAAAAAAAACTCTTCTTTTGAAAAGTCCTCTCTAAAGAGGAAAAAAAAAAGAAGAAAACAAAATTAAAGGTCCTTTTCATTATTTTTGAAAATTTCTTTATGAAAACTGTACAGTTTTTAATAAGATAGCACTCTAAACTATACAATCTTTAGTTTCCATTTCTATAAAATCCTTTCTAGAAAAAAAATTGTAGGCCAGTGGTTAAAATTCAAGTCTATCAACCCGTAAGCCTTAGTTTCACTTTTTTCCCAACCTCGATTAGGCATGACTTCATATTTGAATTTCTTTTTAAAGTAAAATTTTTCCTTAATTTGGTCAAGGGGCTTATATTGAGTGGGTTAAATTTTATATAATTCAAATTAAGGAAAAGGAAAACCAAAAATCGAGCNATATGTAAAATTGAAAAAAAAATTACTAAGATAATATATTTATATACATATATATATCAATATCAATTTTAAAATAAAATAATAAAATAAAACATTGCAAAAAATGGAAATATATATATATATATATAAAGCAAACTCGATGATCAAAGAGCATAAGGAAGCTAGCAACTTTCATTAATTTAGTTTAAAATTAATATTAATATATACATGTATCTAAGTAGATGTATATATATTACTAAATGTATTATCTTAGTGATTTTTCTTAGTTTTGTAAATTTTTTTCTTATTCTTCATTTTTTCAATTTTTTTATAAATTTTCATTATTTTTTAATATTTTTGTATAATTTTTTAATTAATAATTTTAATATTTTATTATATTAATTATATAAAAGAATTACGTGGACTAATAAAATGTTACCACGTGTCCATGTATAAATAATAATTTAATGTTATCAATTAAAAGGACTAATTTGTAAATTTTTTTAAATGCTAAGAACTCGAATAAAAGTTTTGAAACATTAAGGACTAAAATAGAAAAAGAAATAAATGTTGAAGATTTTTTTGTGCTTTTCTAATTTAAAATCTAACGTCATTAGTTAAAAAAACTTATTTGTAAACTTTTACAAATGTTGAGAACTTAAATGAAAATTTTGAAACGTTAAGGACCGAAATAAAAAATGAGGTAAACATTGAAGACTTTTTTGTACTTTTCCTAAATAATTATATAGAATAGCTATCACTTTTCTATTTCGTTTTTAAAGAATTTCATCTGTAATAATACCTCATTTTATTCCATAACCAAATATGCCATTATAGTTTTTCTACAATTTGTACTTATGGCATTAGATGGGCTAAAAATCTAATAGAAAAAGAGTTACTTTGCCAATTTCAATTGGAAGATCTATTCCGAAGCAAGAGTGTAGGTCACTTTAAACAAGACTATTTGTAAAGCTATAATTGCTACCTACTTTATTATTTGGTAAAGATTCCAATTATCTTTGATCCTAAAAGTTGGGAGACATTGCATTCCACGATTATTTTTATATCATATACTTATACATATTATGATTAGGTGAAATGAGTAAATAAACAAATATAGTCTTACAGTCCCCAATTGGCAATTGTCATGTAACAACTGCACAAGTGACATAATTGCTTTAGGCTTAATTTTACCATACCCCCTTTTGAGGCATTGCACAATTACTCCATAGAATTTGCATATAGGTGATTATCACTTATCCCACTCATATAAAGAGCTAGATTAAGGATCTTCAAAAATCAAATCATCTTGATGAGCTTCCCAAGTTTACTTGATTGCCTTAGAATATGTGAACTAAAACACAACAAATAGAAGGCACATAGAAACAATTAGAAGAATGGATACATCTAATATTCACAGCAAGAAGAATTACTTAGAATTTTTTTGATGCAATTCTAGGGATACTTGGAGCTTCTAACATGGTTAACTTATTTTTATCCTTCTCGTGAAAGTAGAAAGTTGCATCTAATGAAATTAACTATAATAACAATGCTAGGCACACTTTCCAAGTTTGCAATTATGTAAAGAGCATTTTAATTGTATTGCTCTTTTGAGAGACCATTAATCACCAATGAGAGAGAACAATCCAAATAATACTCTTAACCCAACAATAGCTTGCTATAGCAACCAAGGCACCTTAGAAACACATGATTTAGGTAATTAATATTATGTGCAATGATGAGTAGTAGATAGATATAATATAATCTCTAATCTTTAGGGTAGCATGGTGTAGATAGTTAAGTTGTAGATAAATGACATATAATCTTACCACTTACATAGTATTATTAACTCATAACTTCACCATTTTTCAAGATAATCTTTACTTGACTAGAAAAAAATAAGGGAGGACAAAGATCAATATTAGGGATGGATCTAGAAGTGTTGCATAATCATTATTATCAAACTTCTCTTTCTTCTCTTTCCATATAATATAAGTAAGGTACTAGATGGGAAAACTATATATATTTTTTTTAATATTGAAAGTTTAGATTATGTTTTGATTTTCATAATTTACTAAAAAATTGATGGCTCTCAATTGAGCATATGAATTCAAAAGAGAGCTAGATAATGTAAAATATTTCATCTTATAGAAATTTGGTTAATTTTAGTGAACATCTCTTAAAAAGTTATTAAACTTATTTGACAAGAATTTATGTAATTATAAAAAAAATTAAAAAAGCCATTTCAAAAAGATGAAGGATCAAGAAAATGTAAAAAATGAACGACTTAAATAGAAAAAAAAAGTAAAAGGTGGAAAACCTCAATAAAAAATTACAATGTGAAAGACTCAAATAGAATACTAGCTAAAAGTGGATAATGAGTTTGTTTTTATTTTTATATTTTGGTTTTTCTCTTGTTATACATTTTGTATCTTATAAGAAAGATCAATATATTAAATATATCAATTAGCTTTTATAGCTTTTAAACAAGTATTAAAGAAATAATGGACAAGAAAATACAATTATATTTATGCTCCATACTAATTATAATTATGTATATAAAAGTACATGGGAATTATTTTATTACCAAATTAATCATCATGTGTTGCACTTCTTATCAATGTGTCATGCTTTTATCAACTATAAATTTCAAAATTTTTAAAGGAGTTTATTGTGATTTTTTTTTTTTTTGGCTATTAGAGTTGGTCATGGATTAATTGAATGCATTATGTTGATTGTTGATGTTACTAAGGGCTTTGCAATTAGGCTTGTTTTCTAAGGGCTTTCTAGGCTCCAATTTGAAAGAAACAAAACCTGCAATAACACACTGAAAGGGTACTTGGTACGAGCATTTTGATACTCAAGTTGCAAGAGGAAGTATGTAATAAAGAAGTATATTGGACTTAACTTGTACCCAAGGATCTCGTTCTTATTTATAGATGATGAAACAATTCGTTTTTTAAGGAAACTCGCTTATAAGTCATGTTTAAAAATATATTGTCTTGATTAGGAAAGTATACCTAGATGGATTTGGAAAGTCATATTTAGGTCAGTGAGCTTAGTTAGGTAGGTCCCCTTTTAGATAACTAGAATTATGAGCTATGAGGAGGGGCTTCACAATGCCATTCTTTAGGGAAGCTCCTTATGTTGCTTTGGAGGCCAATCTGGGCTCAATTTGCCAAGGTAATGAACCTTGGTCTGGTGGCTTAAGGTCGTTGGGCATTACTTCATGGGTCGGGCTAGTTAGCTTAACCTCCATCTGTCATTTGGGCTTAAATTGGGTTTAGGAGCCCAGTCTTAACATTGCCTATTAACACATTAAAAAAAAAAAAGAAAGATGACGAATGCCCAAACGCTTTTTAAGGATTTAAAAAAAGAAAATTATCATTCTTTTTAATAAGGTCTAATGATTGTAGAAGTACCTATGCTTTCATTTTTTCTTTTCCATTCTTTTTTTTTTTTTAGCACTTCAACTATATCTGTTATAACAATAAGTTTCGTAAAATGGAGTGATGATAATATAAGTATGTTAACTTCAATTTCTTTCCATTTTAGCTCTCAAACTTTAACCATTTTCATTTTCGTATCTCAACTTTTTAAAAACAAAATAAATAAATAATTCCTTTATAACAATCATTATAAAAATATTATGACAAATCAATAAAATAATTGTGCATTAAAATAAATAAATAAATAATGATAACAAAAGGTAAGTTGAAGTCTCAAAATTCTAATGGTATGTCGCTTTTGTAGATGATATCCGCTTTTTGAAAACTTCATATTAAAAAATTTATGAAATCTACTGTGGTTTATTAATGATGCATGTTACACGTTTTTTGAATTGCCTGGTTAAGATAAAATATGAAATTAGAAAGGTCCTTAACGATAAGATTCAAGGACTGATAATAAGATCCAGAGCCCGATGGCTTGCTTGCTTGGTCCACTGAGCTTTCCAAAAGGACCTAACTTTGGAAGAAGAAGGGTTCACCCAAGTCGACCCAACACATTTCTCGAGCTTCCCCATCTAATACACCATCTTGTGAGTAAAGAAGATTCTACTAATGCTACCAACCTTTGCCAAAGCCAAATATTAAGCCAGCATGACTTCGAGCTAATAAACATCCAAGCTTAAACCAACCTAATGCCAAGCCGATTTGCTGAATCCGAGCTCTCAAAATTTAGCTTTTAGAACTAATACCCTCTAAACTCCCAACCTACCAAGCTTTTGACCTAATGCTGATTGAGTTAGCTTTGCCCAGCACCAACGTCCGTTTAGACCACAAAATTGAGTAGCTAACATGTGTTCCCTCTCTAACAATTGCACTTTCCTTGCGGGGAATATTCCTTTTCATTTTGTTTACTGATTTTCCCTTGTATAGTATGAACTTTTCATTTTATGGTAAGAATCTTTTTAGTAATTTGTAGTAACCTAGGACCTACCCTACTTGGGACGTATATATACCCTTGTTTTGTATTAGTCGCAACATTCAAGAATAGAGAATATATAGAACTTTCCCCTTTAAGCAAGTGTTTTCGTACCTTTCTCTCTTCCTTACTCTTATCCAGGTCATTTGAGCAAAGACTAGTGACAAATAACCTTTAGTTACACTTGTATGTCATATCAAGTGTAGCTTAAGCTCGTATGAGGTGTTGATGTGTCATATCCATTGTTAGTATATGGGAACCTTGCTTAACCTTCAACTATCATTTATCTTTCAGACCATCTTGAGGTTTGAACCTACCTTAGTTTATGAGGTACCACTGCTCATATATCCATCCACAGTGGTGACTCTATCATCTTGTTATCAGAGCTTGGCTAGGTTAGTGTAAGTTTTCGGCATCTCGTGTTCTTGAGTATTGGAGTTGAAGTAGCATTGTGTGAAGTAAATTGTACTGAGGAATAAGCTTTTGTAGGTATCGGTGTAGTATTTTAAATTTAGAGAAGTACTTACAAGTGTTAAGATACTATATTTTCCCCCGTTTTGGTACTCGCAAAACAAAGTGCATGGTTATCATTGGTTTATGACTATATTGAGTAGTATTGGAATTACTTTAGTAGTTATTAGTGTAAAGGGTGTTGGTTAATTGTTTGAAGAAGGGTTTAATAAGGGATTTGAGTAAGATTCATTTGTTTCAATGTGAAGGAGTTGGTATACTAAGGTATTCGATGATGTTGGACTTTAGTGTTTAAAGAACTCTTGGAAACTAAGAGAACGATGCTAGTAATGGCCATGACCTAGAAGGAAGTTATATACCTTAATCTGTGAATGAAAGACTGGACAAGCTTGTCAACATGATGACTAACTTGGGAACTGCTATAAATGAAGATAAGCAACGAGCTAGAAATGACTCGAATGGAGGTCTGTAAGACCTATAATTAGGTGTTTGGGGTTTGGTTTATAAAATTTAGGGCAATCGGGTAAGTAATCCAATTGAGTCTAAAATTTACAACGAAACTAAAAATATTAGTAAAAGTAATATCATGAGTTTGGATTTAGGAAAAAAATGATAATATAATTAATTATTATAATATTGAATTATACGTATATTATCCATTATATATCAGAAATACGTAAAACGAGTTTCGATAACTAATAAATTGATGAAGATAAATTATATGCACACTAAAAATAATAAAATAACTTAAATAATATTTATGAGTATTTATTTGTACTATATATGTATTTATGTATAGGTAAAAATATACAAAATTATTTAAAATATTTGAAATATATCAAAATAATACTAAATAATTAAGAAAAATTCATAAAAAATTAAGGAAAAATTAATAAAATTATGGAAAAGTCTAGAAATATTAAAAAATTAGGCATGGTATGCTAGGAATTAAAGAAAAAATGCAACCAATTAAATTAAGATAAATAAAAAAGTGAAAAAGAAGAGGATAAGGGACAAATGTCATAAGAAAAATTAAAAAGAAAACCTAACCCCTACTATAAATACAGAAAAACCTCTTCAAACCCCATTTTGGTCAATTGAGCATTAGAAAAAAACTAGGGAGAGGAGAGATGAGAGAAAAAAATAATTTTAGAAAAATTAGACAAAATAGTGTGCATTTAGGGCTTATAAAGGGAACTCACATTCGACGACCACTTGGGGAGAAACGGCCACTACCACCAAATAGTAGATCCCATACTTGGAGTTGTTGGCAATGGTGGAGCCACCACCAGTGGTTGGAGGCTTTTAATCAGTGAGTTCCAATTTCCCTTCCAAATTTATTTAATTAACTAAAAGTATCAAATTTGTATGGAAAATTATGAAATTTAGTATTCTAGAAAATTTTTGTATGTGAATTTAAGGGAAAATATCAATTTGATAAAATTAGGACTTAAAATATACTGTTCTTAAGAAATAACTAAACCCGAGTTAGTTTTCGATATTGAAATAAATGGCCTTAATAGTGTAGTTTTAAGCTTAAAATTTTTGTATAGGCTATTTAGAGTATTTAAAACAATGATATAAAGATATTTTTTAGAAATCTATTTTTGAAATTTTTAGGCCATAAAACGATATATAAAATAGGTGATTTTGAGTTAATTTAGTAATTAAATGGATAATTATTGATTTAGTGTATAATTAGGTGTTTTATGATGTTAATTTATGATGTGGTATGATGTTTGTAGCATTTAGGATGTTAAATGTAATTATTAAGTGTATTATGTTGTATATATGTAATAGATAAAATGGTATATTTTAAGTTGATTTTGTAATTTAGGGTTAATTAGATATAAATTAAATTTAGGATATAATTGGACATTTTGATATGTTATTGGATGATGAAGGATGATATATGTAATGTTAGAAGTGTTAGATATGTGATATAAGTGTATAGTATGTAATAATACATAATATTTGTATATAGGAGTTTAGGTAAAAATTAATGGTATTATAATATTAGGAATATGATATGGAAGTGAATTTACGAAATTATATGAAAAATGTAGGTTATTTTCACATCTAAAGCTAATTCAATAGTTAAATTAGAAATATAGTATATTGTATGGATCAAAATACTAGTTAGGAGCTAAATATGAGATTTAGGATATTAAAGTGTAATGTGTTTAATGTTACATAATGGTTCAAAATGAGTTCCTAGGGTTTACATATAAAACTTGAATCGAAAACTGAATTAGAACCTAATATGGAAACTGATTAGAAAACTGAATCAAAACCTAACCTAAATTAAGAATAATTATAAGAGAACTAAAAACCTAAATAATTAGATATAATAAAACCCTAAATTGAAGATGACATAAAGAATCATAGAATAGACCTATATAAGATAGTTATATGAGTACTAAAACAACATTTGTATTTTAGGAATTATCAGCGATAGCTTACAAGTCGGAGTACTATTTTATAAGATAAATGTTGTATTTTGGAGTACTATTTTACAGTACTTGAAAGCATGGGATTATACTTGATTATGTTTGTTATATAGTTAATTGTACACATACCTTTATGTGTGTGTTTCTAGATTTGATTATATGATTCTGGTTTGATGTTATGGATTAAAAGTTGTGTGATTTATATGAAATGCTTGAATACTTTAAATTGAATTTAACTAAATATATGACTTCTAAGTCTAAAACGGACCTGCATAGTAACCCATTAGTGGAAATGTTTAAGGTTCTTCGGCTAAATATTAACCCCTTCGAAAAAGATAGCGTTAGATAGCATAATGGGTACCTTCTTCATCCTTAGTTGAACTAAGTAATATGAAAGGAGGTTGTGGTAAGGGTGAAGTCAATGGTTCGAAGATAGTCATGGGAGAAGCAATATCTCCATTGCACAAGCTTCGGTTTGGTCATGAGCTATTGATATGTGTGCAAAACTCCTCAACCCGAATTAGAGCGAGTGAAATTTCTTTAATCTCATGACAGATTGGATAATGTCGTACAATGGCATTTGCTTGAATGTACATTATATCTAATTAATTTGAGTGATAACCCTGTTTGTATTTAATGTATAGTTTTAAGTCTTTATCTCAACTTACTAAATGGTTAGTTGCTTACATTATTATAAATGTTGTTGCAGGTGTTAACTAAGAAGCGGCTTATAATTACTTCGAAGCTAGTAACTGTCGAGTCTTAGGGAGTGAAGATATAAAATTGAGGAACGGTTACACTTTCGAAGTTTAGGCCTTAACTTTAAGTCTTTTAATATCAATTTATGTATTACTTAAGTGAAGTAATATTAGGTTACTGAATCTTGGAAACATTACTTAAGATATTTAACTATTAGTATGTATTTTTCATATTTTCGTAGATAAATAACATGTTTAATTTATGGACCATTTACTTCAAAGCAGGTTAGTTGTAAACAGTTTATGTAAATTAGGTCTAAGATAACGGTTATAATGTCAGCTTTTATTTTAGAATGGTTTGCACTATCATGACTCTACCGCTTTAGGGGGTGATAAGGCTTAGCAAATGAATTATCCAAGAGAGACAATAGCCAACCTGGCCAAGCTGATTTCCTAGTTCTGTACCTTGAGTTAAAGGAATGGATAGTATTACTTGACAAAGAATCGCAATGGAAGAAATGGAAGAGGAGGATAAGGAGTTAGGTGATGAGAAAGAAGAGTACTATGAACCTGAAGAAAGAAATGTCCATGCTCCAAGGGTAGATGGACTAAGACTACAAATTTCGAGCTTCTCTAGTATTGGTAATGTCGAAGATTATCTAAACTAAGTTGATAGGATGGAGAAACAATTTGAGAGTTAAGAAGTTCTTGAGAATGCTAAAGTAAGAATTGCTACCTTAGAGTTCACAAGATATGCCGCTCTCTGGTGGAAGAATTTGCAAACCATGCGATGAAGAGAAAGGGAGAGAGAAGTTAAAGAATAAGATGAGATGAAAAGAGTGATGAGAAGGAGGTTTGTTCTAAGCTATTATCTGCAAGATGCATTCAAAAGATTGCAAGAGTTGAGCCAAGGAGATCAAGTGTTGATGCTTATGTGAAGGAGTTCCAAATGTTGATGATTTGCTATGAAGTTGTCGAGCCAGAAGACCAAACTATCTCTAGGCTTTTCAGTGGGTTAAAGTATGAGATTAGGAATATCTTAGAGACTAGAGATATCAAGTCCTTAGATGAAGCAATCTAAGTTGCTCGGAGCATAGAGCGATGTTGAATGGGAAAATTTTGAGCTTTCGTTAGTTGAGCTACCCCTAAATGACCTATTATACCAAGTAAAGTTATTGAAATCCGAATTGTTTCAATCACTTGAGTGAAGGAAAAAGAACTCCTAAGGAAGTTTGAGAAAGGATATAGCTCAAGAAGAAAGAAGAGTAAAATCAAATGCTTCAAGTGCTAAGGATTTGGGTATATAGCTGCTTAATGTCTAAACAGAAGAGTAATGGTGGTGAAGGGCAAAGTGCCTACCTTAGAAGTCAATAGTATTAACGAAGAGGTTGAAGAGTAATAGGAATCCAAACAAGTTAATTGGTCTAAGGAGGAGGAGGTTATCTATAGTGAAGAAGGTAACTTCATGCTCGCAATTATGGTCTTGAGTGAGCTCGGTACTCAAGAGCGAGTGGCATAAGAACATGTTTCATATTAGTTGCAAGGTTAATGGGATGTCGTGTGCGCTTATCATTGATAATGGACCCTGCACTAATGTGGTGTCTGCATTTGCCGGCCACACCCCACCCCAAACCTTATACGTTGTATTGGCTTAGTGACAAAAGAGCCTTGCAGGTGAATAAGTAAGTTGCAATGCCAATCTATATCAGAAAAATACCAGGATGAGGTTCTTTTAGGACCCTGGATGTTTGACTGATATGTAATGTATGATAGGAAGAGAAATACTTATTCTTTTAAAAATGAGGGAAGAAGGGTGAGATTGAATCCTATGTACCCCAAACAAGTCAAAACTATGCAGGCTCAGCTTAGTTGAGCCCTAAAGAAGGAAACTTTAGTAATGACTCAAGTCAAGTTGTTGAGAGAGATGAAGCTTGAAGAGCCGACCTTTTTTTTTTTTTTTTTTTGGTTAGGAGGTTGCTTGAATTGAAGGCTTTAGATGTTGAACTATCTACTGAAGTGAAAGACCTACTGAAGGAATTTGCTGACTTGTTCCCTAACGAACTACCTGAAGGTCTGCCTCCAATAAGAGGGATTGAGCATGCTATAAATCTATAGCTAGGAGCTACATTATCAAACAAGCCAACGTATAAGCTGAACCTTAAATAAGCTACCGAACTCCAAAAGCAAGTGGATGAGCTAATGAAAAGAGGATATGTGAGAGAGTCTTTAAGCCCATGCGTTGTACTAGCCTTATTGGTTCAAAAAAAAAAAAGATGGTATGTAATGAATGTATGTAGACAATCAAGCCATCAACCGGATTACTATCAAGTACAAGTACCCTATACTATGACTTGATGACATGCTTGACGAGCTAAAAGGAGTAAGGATTTGCTCTGAGATCAATCTCAAGTCTAAATACTATCAAATTAGAATGCATGAAGGAGATGAATGGAAGACCTCATTCAAGACTTGCCATAGGTTGTATAAGTGGCTAGTTATGCCCTTTGAACTATCAAATGTGCCGAGCACATTTGTATGGTTAATGAACCATGCGCTTTAAGAATTGATGAGAAAGTTTATCATTGATAACATGCTTGGTGAGCTAAAAGGAGTAAAGATCTTCTCTAAGATCGATCTCAAGTCCGAATATCATCAAATTAGAATGTGAGAAGGAGATGAATGGAAGACCGTGTTCAAGACTCGCTATAGGTTGTATGAATAGCTAGTTATGCCCTTTGGACTGTTAGATGCACCAAGCACATTTATGTGATTAATGAATCATGTGCTTTGAGAATTGATGTGAAAGTTTATCGTTGTTTATTTTGACGATATTTTTGTTTACAAGCTTGACTTGGAAACCCACTTGAGCATCTCTGACCTATTTTCAATAAGCTCTATACTGAAAACTGTATGTCAACCTAAAGAAATGTAACTTCTGTAGACTCAAAGTAGTCTTCTTGGGATTTGTTGTAAGTGGAGGTAGCATATGGGTTGATGAGGAAAAGGTAAAGGCAATTACTAAATGGCTTATACCGACCTGTTCTGTTGATGTGCAAAGTTTCCATGGTCTAACATCATTCTAATGTCATTTCATAAGGAATTTCAGTACTATTGTAGTCTCACTTACCAAGCTAATAAAGGAGAACATTGAATTCAAATGAGGAGAGTGCTATTAATGTACCTTAGGCCATATGGATTTTATGTTATTTGATTATTCGTTTTTTTAATGATATGAGTTATTTTATTTATCATGTTATCGTCGGCTTTTTAACATGATAAAAGGATTTTTTGAATATTTGTTCAATGTTATGTCATTAAAGTACGTGACTTTAATAGTAAAACCATAAAGTGATGGGAACATTATTCTAAATTATCTCTAATCGCTTGTTACATAGAATAATAACTAATTAAGACTAGTAAGTTGATTGAATGATAATCATGTTTTACTGATTATGGATATAGGATATCAATTCAATACATAGATACATGTAGGAGTACATTGTATTGGATCGACCCAATGTGAGAGTATTGTATGGATCAATTTGATAAGCATTACTCGCTGCAATATTATTATAGTCTTTTGACTTGATGAGACCATGGATTCCTACATAATAACTTTCATGTTTTGATTCAATTCTTTGTCATTTTTTTAACTAAATGATTATAAGATTGTGATTGGATATTAAGTAAACTATGTAGAAGAATATGAGTGTTCGTAAAGGAATTTGTCCATCTTATTAATTTGAGAAAGATATCTTTTGGCTCCCTTAAAGAGTAAGATTGAGAAAAGGCATGGCCATGCTAAAATGAATTGATAAGGAGTTATCAATGTCATTTGTTTAAGTCAATTGAATTTTGGATTCAAGAACGAGTGATTAAACATTATAAGATTGTCTTAATTCACACCTTATGTTTAATAAGTAAAGTCGGATCATCGACCTTCACTTAATTTGGGTAAACATAATGTCTTGCTAAAGACTGTTATGCCTCGAAGTCATAAAGCTATAACAGTCCTGCCATGTAAACTAACTTATGATAGTAACCGACTTTACAGTTTCTATCACAGATAGAATTTACATAAGGTGTCAACGACTCCTCACTTTGAAGTAAATAGTTTAATTAAAATTTATGCTAAAATTTATATAAAAGCTAGAACCTTAAGTCATATATACATAATTACATTCATATTGTCTTATAATCTCAGGAAATTAAACATCCTACGATAGTCTGTTAACGAACATATCACTGTACTAGTTCATAATCCCAAAAGTACCAACAAGACATTAAAGGGCTCATTTGTACAGCTTAAGATAATTATGCCGCGACATATCAGTCATAACCTATAAAAAAATTTATAAAAGTATGAGTAACGGCAACTCAGTAAGTTAGGTTGGAGATTTATGAATGCATAACAATATAAATAGGGTTATCAAACAATTAATTATAAGTAATGCAACAAGCAAATGGCATCACACAACGTAGTCCTGTCTGTTGTGAAATCAAAGTAATTTTACCCACTCTAATCCGGGTTGAAGAGTTTCCATGTTTATACAATAGCTTATAATTAAACTCAGGTTTATGCAATGGAGACACCGTTCCTCCCATAACTATCCTTTAAACTGTTGTCCTCATCCTTACTGCAACCTTCTCTCCTATCACCTAGTTCGGTTAAGGATAAAGAAAAGACCATTATGCTATCCAACGTTATCTTTTTTTAAAATGTCGGTGTTTGGTTGGAGAATCCTAATAGTCCCCTAAAGGGTTGCAATGCATGTCTAATTAAGGTATTTAGGTCGGTTATGATTAAGTATAGTTTAGGGTGATCAAACAATTTCATACCATTTTATTCACAATAAACACCAAACACAACATAGATTTCAGTATAAAGTCAAATACATACAAGCACATGCAAATAACTACCTATAAGCATAATCCTAAGCCCCCAAGTACTTTAAAATAGTACTCTAAAATACGACAAAGTATTGAACGCAACTTACTTAAAATCCTTGATTCACTCGCTCAACTTGTCGTAGGTCAGCTTATCTCCACGTCTCCTATAATATAAATATTCTTTTAGTATTTATATCCTTATGTTATATATAAACTTTAAGTTATGATTTAACTCAATTTTCCATATATATATATATATATGTATATTATTTATTACCAATTCATTCTAAGTTAGTTTTGGAATCAATTTCCAAATCTGATTCCGATTTAAGTTCTAATTCGGTTTTAATTACAAGTGTTTTACGTAAATCCTAAGAATGCATTTAGAACCATAATGTGAAATTAATCATATTATGCTCGAGTATCTTAAACATCGCTTTTAGTCTCTAATCAGTATTCTAACCTGTATGGTATACCCTAGTACTCGTTTATGTACTAAATTTACTCTTGATGTGAAAAAATTTTACATTTTTTGTATAATTACCTAAATTTATATTTCCTACCAAATTTATTATATATTAGTATTATTATTATATTATTTATTTTAACCTAATATTTTATATTTATTATATGTCCAATTCCACATACTATTAAAATTATATATATTACTACATAATACTCTTAAAAATTACATATAATACTTACCACATCAGATATGAACATCTTAAAATAACTAATTATACATTAAATCACTAATTACTCAATTAACTATTAATTAACCCCAAAATCACTAATTATATAAATATTTTAAAGGCCTAAAAATTACTTAAATTTTTCGAAAATTCATTTCTAAAAAGGGCTTTATAGCACTGCTCTATATTCTCTAAATAGTCTCCACACAAAAAAAAAAAAAAATTAAGCTTAAAACTACACTTGTAAGGCTAGTTATTTTTAAATCGAAATATACTTGAATTTACGTGGTTTCTTAAGCACTACATATTTCTAGAGATAATTTAATCAAACCAATATTTTTTCCCAAATCTACATACATAAAAATATTATAATACTAAATTTCATAATTTTCTGAATAAAATTAATAATTTTAATAAATTAAACAAAATCGAGTTGAAATTGGACTCACTTGGCTGATGGACTTCTAGCTACTAATGGTGGTCCTATGGTTGTTGGTAGGGCCAGGTAGTGGCGACAAGGAGTGGTGATGGCGGCGATTCACTTTCAGGTGGTTGTGGGTTGTAGGTTTACTCTATATGTCCTGATTATACAGATTTTTTCTAAATTTTGTAAAAAAACCTAACTATCTCTCTTTGTGCTCTCTCAATTTTTCCTGGCTTCCTAAGTATCTAAATGAGGTATTTATAGAGCTTCCTTTTTTTCCCCCCTAATTTCTAGTTGCCAAATGGCCTTATTCTCTTCCAAATTAGCTTTCTAGTTGCCTTAATGTAATTTGTTTATTTTTTCTTCTTAATCCCTAGCTTACCACAACCTAATTCTAGATAAATCCACACTTTTCCTTATTTTCCCTTGATTTTTTTGGTAATTTTCTTTAATTATTTGTCATTATTTAGCATATTTTGGGTATTTTAGGTAATTTTACGTATTTTTACGTATACGTAAATACATATAAAGTATAAGTAAATACTTTTAAATATTATTTATGTTATTTTATGATTTTTACTATGCACATATATCTCTAGTGACTCGTTAGTTATGGAAACTCGTTTTTACACATTTTCGATAAATAATAAATAATATGTTTATAATTTGATATTATAATATTCTATTATTTTATTACTTATTTTCCTAAATTCAAACTTATTAGATAACTTTTACTAATGCTTCTAACTTTATTTTGTAATTTAGATTCGATTGGACACTTTATCCGATTGTTCTAAATCTTATATATTGGATTTGAACTTCTAATTATAGGGCTTATAAAGGCTACTTATGTCTTGTAAGTTCGAAAGGAGTTTTAGGTCTACTGTTGATGTTAGGTGAACCTATAGGGTCACACATAAAGAACGAATTAAATGGACTACAAAAATTATTAAGAATGATAAATAATGACATTTATTATTTTTAGAGAAAAATAATAAATAATAATATAATATATTAAATATCATCTTTAATATCTCACAACATATATCTCTTAATATCTTTAAGAAGATATTAATGCTCTTTTATATATAAATAGAGGTGGCTTTCTATTAGGGTTATACTGACAGTTGTTGTCAACATTAGATTTGTAGAGAAAGTTTGTAGACTAAAATAAAGAGAAAAAAACATGAGAGATTATAACTTCATTTTTGTGTAGTGTGAATATAAATTTGCCCAACAGTGTTAGTATGCTCTAGTTGGTTTCGGTGAGTTCGTTCGTGTGTGGATACTAATAAAAGGTGTTTGCATCTTACAACGATTACAGATCCACATATTAGTAAAATTTGAGAGGACTAAGATAAGGTAAATTCGTAGTTTTTTCTCAATTTAATTGATTCACATGGATCTTATGGATTTTTGGGTTAATAAGATCTTTTTTAAAAAAACTGTGTAAATCTATGTTTCGTAACCTTAAAATCTAATAAAGAAGGAGTAATAGAGTTTCGAAGGGGTAAAAAGAAAGTTGACTACTACTCCTATCCTAGTTTTCTTAAGCTTTGATAAAGTATTTGAAGTAAAGTGCGATGTATTTGGATTAGGCATAGGTGTTGTACCATGCTAATGCAGGAAGGCCAACTTATTGTCTACTTTAGCGAAAAGCTTCGAGGAGTAGCACTCGATTTTTTAGTGTACTATAAGGAGTTTTACTCTTTGATTCGAGCCTTAATCATCTGGCGACGCTACTTATTACTTAGAGAATTTGTGATCTATACTGATTGTGAATTGCTGAGATATCTGATGAGTAAACCAAAGTTGTCCAAGAGATAAGCCAAGTGGATCAAATTCATGAAGGGATTTTCATATGTTGTTAAGTATAAGATTGGCAAAAACAATGTAGTGGTTGAAGCCCTATCACGATGACATGGCCTCCTAATTCAACTCTAAATGAGGTTGCTTAGATTCTTCATTGTAAAGGATTTATATGCAAAGGATCCACACTTTAGTCCAATCTATGTTTGATGTGAAGATAACCAAGCTGTTGATGATTATCACAGGGAGGACGGATGCCCATTTGGAAAAGGAAAGTTATGTATCCTAATTTGTTCTATGTGAGAATTACTAGTATGCGAGATATATGGAAGAGGATTATTTGGTCATTTTGAAAAGGTTCGAACTCATGAAGTGCTTAGATCAAGATTCTTTTGGTATAAGATGATGAGAGAAGTATAGTCTATATTGGATAGATGTGCTATTTGTTATAGAGCAAAGAGTTGAGTTGAATAAACAACTTATTTGCCGTTATCTATCCCAACCAAACCATGGACCAAACTAAGTGTGGATTTTATGTTAAGACTACCAAGCATGTCTTGGGGGAAGGACTTTATCATGATATTTGTAGACCAGTTTAGTAAAATGACACACTTCTTGCCATGTAATTGAACTAACGGCACTTTAACTATTTCTTTTCTTTTTTTGTAGGAAGTAGTCAAGCAACATAGCATGCCCAAAACCATAGTATCTAATTGTAACCCAAGTTCTTAAGCCACTTTTAGAAGACCCTTTGGAAGCGACTAGGGACTAAGTTACTATTTAGTATGTCTTGCCACCCATAGATAGATGGACAGACCGAGGTTGTTAACAGGACCTCAAGGACCTTGCTATGAGTTATAGTTGGAAGAAACCCAGCTGATTGGGGCATGTACTTACCAATAATCAAGTTCTCTTACAATAGAACTATCTACAGTGTAATAGAGAAATCACCCTTCGAAGTTGCATATGGATACAACCTTGAGCTCCCACTCAATCAGATCCCCCAACCTAGTTAGCCTGAGGATCAACAAGTTATGGAAAGAACAGAAGCCATCCAAGCAATGTAGTAAAAGGTTATGGACTATCTAACTTGAGTTGCTTCCAAGCTCGAAAGGAGAAGCCAAGGAGAAAGAGTTAGAGAGTTTCAGCCTGACAACTTAATATGGATTCACCTTAGCAAGTGCCGATTCCCAATTTAAGAAAGAACAAATTGTCCCAAAAAGTAGATAGACCTTTCAGAGTGATCGAGAAGAACAACCTTAGTGCCTACAAGGTAAAACTGCCTTAAGGATAGGGAGTCTTTAACTCCTTCAACATTGCTAATCTAAACCCATATTTTTCTAATGACGAGTTTTTAAAGTTGACCAAGATTTGATCTAAAATCTCGAATAGCTTGGAAGGGATGATAGGAATTAAGGATCGATAACAAGATCTTGAGTTAAGGGCTTGTTGCGTTGGTTTACTGAGCTTTTTAGAAAGACCTAACTTTGGAAGAAGAAGGGTTTGCTCGAGTCGACCTGATACATTTCTAATACATCATCTTGTGAGTAGAAGAAGATTCCACTAATGTTGCCAACCCCCACTAGAACCGAACATTGAGCCAGCATGACTTCGAGCTAACAGACGTTCAAGCTCAAATTGACCTAATGTCGAGCTGACTTGCTGAATCTAAGCTCCCAAGATCCAACTTTAAAACTAATGCCCTCCAAACTCCCAACTTGTTGAGCTTTTGACTTAAGGTTGATTGAGTTGGCTCTGCCCCGCACCAACTATCCGCTTACACCACATAATTGAGTGGCTTATACGTATTGCCTCTCTGACAACCGTACTTTCCTTATGGAGAACATTCCTTTTCATTTTGTTTACTAATTTGCTCTTGTGTAATGTAAACTTTTCCCTTTTAGCAATTTTTAGTAACCTTGGACATACTTTACTTGTGATGTATAGATATCCCCATATTGTATTAACCGCAACATTCAAGAATAGTGAATATACAAAACTTTCCCCTTTTGAGCAAGTGTTTTCTTACTTGCTCTCTTTTCCTTATTCTTATATAAGCCATTTGAGTGTGGAATAGTAGTGAGTAACCTTTAGTTGCATTAATGTATCATATCAAGTGTAGCTTGAACTTATGTGAGACATTGATGCATCACATCCATCAAAACCCTATTTAACCTTTGACTACCATTTATCTTTTGGATCATCTTGCAGTTCAAACCCACCATTAGTTTGTGAGGTACCATTGTTTGTATATCCATCTAAGATAGTGACCATACCGCTTAGTTTCATTATCTTTTATTTAAAAATTTTTCAAACTAAACAGAATTTAAAGATACATAATTGATCATTTTCAATTATAGTACATGCTCTGTGTTTTTTTATTGTATGTAATTTGTAAAAAATCATACAAGGGTATATGTATAATTAAAGTTTTAAATTATATATGATGTAATTTATAATGCAAGTTTTATTAGTGAAGAATGATCATAGAGAGTGTTCGATATACATTAGTGTGGAGTAAAGTAATGGTCGTTACAAGATTAGTTATGTTGTTGTGGAGTTGGTAAAGGATTGGATGGGATTGTTTTAATTGGCAAGAAGTTAGATTAGGTTAAAATGGAGTCTTTTTTACCTTTAGGTATGGCTAGTATTATTATTGTAAAGCAAAACATAGTCTGCAAAATTAGCAAGGAAATTAACTTACCTTACCAAGAACCATATTTTAAGTTTGTAGCCCTATTCACATTACCAAACCTATTAATTGTAGAAGATGGGCATTACATGAGTATGAGGACATGGAATAATCATTCACGTACAAAGGCTTAGATAACAAAGGATAGTAAGATAAAAGATTAGAAGAAAGGTTGCAATTTAAAACATTACTATCTGATTTCCTCAAAATGCTCTTAGGTAATGTGCTACTTCATCCTGGTCCCTGCTTGTCCACCTTAGATTCTAAGTTGTCTTCCTTTCGAATAATTGCCTACAAGAAATAATCAAAGCTAGTAAAAAGTCATTAGTTAATTTTGTTTTTGAAATTAGCTCTATTGTTTTCTTAAAGTTTGACTCAATTTCAACTTCCTCCAAATTCAACTGAAGTGCTAGCTTAAGGCTCTAAAAAATGCCTAAACATTCCTTTTCGAAGGGTAAAAAAGCAAAAAAAAAAAAAAAAAAAGAAAGCCTCTATCATCTCTTGCAATTCCACTTATCCCCTTTACATACAATACTTCAATGCTCCAACCTAATCAATTTTAAATCTTCTTCCCCTTAGTGGTCTACAAGAATTATCCCTTTGAAGATGAGCCTAAAATTCATGTGCTACTCTGAAGTTCCCTAGCCAAGGTTTTACATTCTCATTCTCAAGACACCATATATTTCTCTCCATCCGTATACTCTTAAGGAGAGAAAGGTAAAGGTTACTTTTTTTTTGGGTAGGCTCATGTTTGCATTTGCTTTTCATCTTCGTATTAGCCTCTATCTAACTACCTATATTCTTGTCAAAAGTGTCTTTAAAGCTTGAACTATTGTCTATTGTTCATCGAACCCATTCACTAATCTTTAAATAGATGATGTTATGATTCAATCCCATTATTGCAAAAGCAAAGTTAAAGATCAATCACGAAACCCATCCAGATGAGATTCTCCTTTGTTGGTAGGATATCTACATAACATCTCTAAATAATGAATTTGATATTCGGATAAGTTTGTAATTTTGAAATCTAGTCTTCCTTTGCTTGTGGTTTATTGGATCAATCGCAATACTTAAGAATGTTAGAGCAACCCCCCAGTTCCAAACCTGTGAGTCAACTTTCTTAAGGGAGTAAGGACCTTTAGCTAACTTTACTGTAACTTCACAACATATTTCCTTGTCCTAGCCCATAACACCTTTTCTATCTTCAAGAAGTACTATTGAACCTAGCAAAGCTTTGATATTATTGTCAAAAGGGTAACCTATTATGCCTTCGTTCCATTCGTCTGCTCCCCTTCAAGCTTGTGCTAATGAAATCCTCTCATTCTCCTTACTCAAAGATCCATCGATTAAGCTAGCTAGTCTAGTTCATGTGTTAAAACAAGGTACTTTTTCCATTTCTTGGTTTGTTTGAACAAAGGTTCTTCATCCATTGCCATTCTTCAATGTACTCCTTTAGCATCAAGATTTTAAAGTAGCTATTCATTTTGAGTCCCAATTTTCTACTCTGTCCCATTTCTTCCTTAGTAGGTTTGCCTATAGAATGTGTTTGGTCTTCTGTTAAGCTTAACTGTACAAGCTAAGTTTCTTTTCCTTAAATCCTAAATGTTTGTCCCTTGTAAATCCTCTAGTGTTGCTACCTTCCTCCAGTTTACTCCATGAAAACCCCCTTTCTCGTTTAAAGATCCAAAAAAGAAATTCCTTGCATTCTTCTCTACCTTTGCCAAAAACCTTGGTAGCTTGAGTGCCTGCATATAGTAAATAATTGTATCCTCAATCATTGATTAAATGAAGACATGTCTCCCTACCATACTAAGGAGATTTGCTTTCTACTCTCATAGCTTCCTTTGTAGCTTCTCTATTATAAACTTTACTTCTAAAGCCCTCACATTCTCATTCGTAATGATTGGGTATCCCATATAAAGTCTTGGTTTAGGGGCTTTTCTTATGTTCACTGTTATACGAATTTTCTCCCTTCTAACCCTGCTTACATTCTTTGCAAAACTTAATTTTGACTTTTCTAAATTCATCTTTTGCTTTGATATCTCACTAAATTGATATATAAGCTGAAGGATAATCTGCACATTGTGAATTGAAGCTTCTCCAATTTAGAGAATATGATAAACCAAAATAAGATGGGATATTAGATAATCAAACCAACCCCTTACACCAAAAAAAAAAAAAAGAAGAAAAAATTGACTAGTTTCCACTATTCCATCTCAATTTTGGATCTATTTGCTTGAGTTTCATAACTATTATAGAATATGTATAAAGATATGGGTTCTTCTTACCTAAGAACTCTAACTTTGATAAATTCCCACTAATAATCACCGTAAAACCAATAGAGGCAAAGTTAGATCTCACAAGCTTAACTCATGGTTGAAATGGAGTCAGATTGTTACCAATGAAGCCAAAAAGCGTCCATGTAAGATTGATTTTGTTGATACCTAATTTTTATTTATTTTTTCAATTTTTTTATTTAATAATGATAATAATAATAATAATAAAAATAGTAATAGGAAATGTTAAGTGTTTTTTTAATGATATAAAACCCTCAAAATTAAATATTTTATGTAAAAGTTATGTTATGTGTTGCTATAATTTCAAGAGTTGGACTTTTTTTTTAAATATTTTCTTATCTATCATTGTTATTAATCATTACTTTTTGATATATTAAAACAGTTTTATAATGATATTTATAAAGGAGCCATTTACTTGTCTTATTTTAGAAAATTAGTTTGATCACTAAAATGGAGACAAGTTCAAAATTAAAGACCTGTGTACCATTATTATCTAACTTTTTTTCTTAATGGGTGTTTAAAAATAACTAATTTATCTTATTTTAAAAATTTGAGCAATGCAACGGAAATTCTCGTTTTTCCAATATTGTAAAGCGGCTGTAACCTAATATTGATGTCTTAATAAGTTGTAATCGGTGGAAAAATCTGAAGCATCGATTAAATTGACCGATCCCATTTCCATTTAATTCAACCATTCCACACATGCCACGAGGCTCCGACCACCGTACTAAAACCGTGTGCTCCAAATAACCACCAATCTAAAAACAACAAGCAGCAACATTTGGACAAAATTACCCTTTCCTTTGTCCTCCATTTACCGCACTTTTTCGGAAAATTTTACTGTAGAAGTACCCTTTCTCTCACACCTACAAGGCTAATTTCGACATTAGATGCACCCTATATAAACCTCTCTCTCTTGAATAGTGTGAGCAAATCATAGGAAAGGAAACTTCAAACTCTCTCTCTCTCTCTGAAAAGTTAAAACAAAGTGAAATGCTTCGATCTTTGTTGATTTTTATAAACAGAAGCTTATTAGGGTTTCGAATTGGTCCGAAGATGGTGAGAACTAAGCATTATAACTACAATTCCACTCGATTACACAGCAAAAGATCGACCTTTACACTTGTACTAGCCATGCTTCTTATGTTAACTATAGTTCTTCTCTTGCTTTTGGGTCTCGGCATCGTGGCATTACCGATCAACGATGATGAGCCATCTTCTGGTAGTGGTTTCGGCACTTTTCGACGTGGAGCTTCTGAAAGGTGACTAATTTAGGTTGTGGAAGGGTTCTTTATGTTTTAGTTAGAGAACGTTAGGGTTTCGAAGTGTTTGTACTGTGATCAATGGAAATTGATTGCTTCTGATTGTTTTGGCAGTGATGAGATGGGGTCAGGTTTAGGGGAAAGAGGGAAACAGTGGACTGAAGTGCTTTCTTGGGAGCCTCGAGCTTTCGTTTATCACAATTTCTTGGTAAGTTGCTATTTTCTTTTATTAATTTTCTATTCCTGTGCTTGTTGAATTAAGAAATAGGAGATGTTATACGGCGTCCGAGGCAATTTTTAAAAATGCCTTGCTTTTTCATATAGTGTCCAATTAATATGGAAAAGCATGAAAATATCAAGCCTGCCTGGAGCACCATTAAATGTACCCTAGGAAATTTATGGAGTTTGATATCTTCTTATGGGTTTTTGTATGTGGTGAATATTTTTAGATTAATTTTGGTTGGCATGCTTGCTCTCTGTTATGTACGGCTTTTTTTTTATTTTATGCCAACTACAAGGAAGGGGGATTTGAACCTGCTTTATCCAATGGGAGATGCCGCTAGGCTACAACTTATTGGATTTGATGTTTCTCTATATAGTATTACATTGGGAGAAGGAAGGTCCTTTGTTGAGACTTATAGTGAGTTAGATGGTTGTGGGTATCTTAGCGCAGACAGAAATATCTGACCGTTCATTTGTTCACTATATTGATAATCATTTTAATATTAGGTTTTTGAGAGGAGATTTTATTTAGTTTTCACAAGTTTTGAAATATCTATACAACCAAGTATTCCCAATCAAGTCTAGGTGAGGGAAGCTGGGTTTAGAGGAGCTTTTTCATTGGTTCATCTGTTTTTTATGTCTCCTATTTCAGACATTCTTTGTTTGACAGATGGTTAGTTTCTGTCCGTAAATCATTTTTAATGAGAAATTGGAGACAGTGATTTCTTACATGGAGAAACACAAACTCATGAAGCAGCTCGCTGGCTAATTTAACTTCCTCATTTTTTTTCTTTGCCAGAATTTCTACATCATGGACAATGCTAGTTAGCACCTTTGTTGTTGAGGGTTGTTTAACCCATGCTATGGGTCTTCTGAATATGATTGTTGTGACTTTAAAGGTTGAGTTGATAATTGGAGCTTGAAATTTTAAAGGCTGAGTTTATCCAGAAATTGTAGAGCAAAATTTCTTAAACAAACCTATCTAGAAGGGTGGCGAACAAAAATAACTGCTTTTTCTATTTAATGCTCTCACAAAGTAGTCAATGATGACTATTGACTAGTGCCTTATCTATTGATATCTCTTTTGCTTGTGGGCAATCAGTGGAGCATTGAAAGGCAAGAAATAAAGGAATGTCTGGATATCTGAAGTGTATCCATGAACTTTGTGCCATGCTCCTCGAAGGACTTTTGTTGTACTGGGGTCCCATTGGATGCTATAGTAAAGAATAGGTTAAATCTAAAAGTGAAGTGCCATAGATCAGATATTGAATAGCACCCGAATCTGGGATACTGCAGTTTGATAGCTTTTCTGTAAAGAGGGGATATCTGTCCTATTATGTATCATTCCTGAATTCCAGTCCCCAACATTCTTTTTACTAGTGAAGATTCTATTAATTGGATTCACTTAATATTATTTACTAGTGACGAGCCTTATGTAATGGAAAATCCTGGAGCTAATGAACCTTCATTTAGTTAAGAGCTGCTGATGTCCTTTTCCTATTTGATGAGGAAAGAATGGTTGAATCAACTATATTTTTCAGTGGATCTTCCTCAAAAAACTGATGTAGAGATATCATCATTATTATTGGATCCATTTAATTTGTTTACTTTCATTTTTTTATAGTAATATATAAGGGAAAAGAAAAATGGTTTACAACTAAATAGACATTTTTGAAAGGTATTGGACTCAATTAACAATATGTTTATATATAAGGGATAAATGCATTGAAGTACTAAGCCTTTAAACATATTGTTAATTGAGTCCAATACCTTTCGAAAATGTCTATTTAGTTGTAAACCATTTTTCTTTTCAGAGTGGAAGCCCTAAACCTGTTTGGATTGTGCCTCCTAAGTGCTTTTTGCAGATGAGGCATGCCAAAAACATCTTCTCCTTAGGAGGCTGTAGCAATAGACAACGCTTGTATCCAAAAACTAAAAAAAATTAGGATTTCTAGAAGGTTTAGAACTCCAATAAGCATAAAGAATTAGGACTTAGTGCACTTATCCAAAATTTGAAAGAATATCAATGACACATAACTTATTTATATAATGTTGTATCTTTGTTATAAAGCTAGGTTGCATGTACTTGAATCAATTAGCTGTCAATTCTTGACTCAATGGATGAGATATTAAAATAATGAGAGATATTTATATTGCTTTTCATGAATGATGATATTTTTACATTTGTATTAAATTTTGTTCTTTGCAGTCTAGGGAAGAATGTGAGTACTTGATAAATCTTGCTAAACCACACATGAGAAAGTCGACTGTTGTTGATAGCACAACTGGAAAGAGTAAAGATAGCAGGTATAAGTTGCATTGTGCATTCTGTTTTTTATATTGTAATGGGTGATGTATTGATATCTATATACAAGATGCATACAAGAGCTGATATAGTGCTGAGTCTAAGCTCAAGCTTCACTAGAAATTTTAAAATTCGAGCTTGACTTGAACTCAGTTGAGTGTAGAATTTTAAATTTAAGCTTGACTCAAAGTGGTATTCAATAAGTTCAAGCTTGACTCATTTAAGGTCAATTGATTTTGGATATTCATTTTCTTCTAATTACAATAACATTAAAATCTAAACTTAACTAGAAATGGACTAATATCTATTCTTGAATTAAACTCAATTAGGATCGCAAGCTAATTGAGCTAAATAATATAAAATTCGAGCTTAACTCGATAAACTGCTTGAGTAGTTTAAGCTCAAGCTTGACTCAATCGGTTGTAACTCAAGTAGTTTACGAGTAGTTGGACTCATTGATATCCGTATGTATACTTCATTTTATCCTTTATTGATACATGATATGCCGTGAACTTTAATATCTTTGTTGAAGACATTGGTTACCATATTGTTCCTGTTAAAACTCATATATGCTGATCCAGGGTTCGCACAAGCTCTGGGATGTTTTTGAGGAGAGGACAAGATAATATTGTTAAGGACATAGAGAAACGGATTGCAGATTTCACCTTCATTCCTGTTGGTATGCTTATTTTTTGCCAAATGTTCCTCTGTTAATTATTCGTGCCTGCAACTTCTTTTTTGCTAATAAGAACTAATAAAAAGGACAATTAACATTGTGAATTACCTAAGTTGCTAAAAATGCCTATGGTAGCAAGGTAGGAGGATTTTTCTTGTGACCGATAATTCTTTGGTGTCTGATATTAGTAATGAGTGTGGGTACTTGTATGAGCATGTGTATGTCCTCCCTGAGTGTTTTTCATGCTGATTAGTGTCAGAGAAATTCAAGTTTTGCCTCAAGGTCATCAATCTGTTGTATGCATGTGAAGTGTTGGCACGGGGAGTCTGGGCTGCTTATAGTCATGGTCGTTTGCTGCAGGAAAAAAATCAACAATGTTTTCAGAATTTATATATTTTTTCTTCATGCCAGCTCCATTTTAGTTTTCCCCCCTCTATGATGTATATGAGTCCTTTTTTTGGGTCATTAGAACTTAATAGGCAGTCTTAGAATTCTAAGCTTTTAAGAATTATATGAAATTTCTTTCTTGAGAGAGATCTTTATTGGAGGTGTAATTAGGCCTAGGATTTGAAATGTTACTATGCTGTTATCGAACCTCCTTTTCTTGATTTTAGTCAAATATATGTCTTGCTTGGGAATGTTGGCCATGAGCAGACCTCATTATATGCCCACCTGCTTTAATTTCTTGTTTTGTTTGCTTGTACCATATTGCTTGGTTTTCTTTTCTTAATAATTTCTGTTTACAAAATTCACTTTAAAGTGGTAGTACAGTTATCCTTATATTTCTGTTACTTCAGGCATTAATCAATTGAAAGGACTTGTAACATAATGAGCAAATCCTGGTGAGTTACACGTTGCAATTTATGTAGTAGAATTATTGTGTAAGGTGTCAATATTGATTCATGTGTTGTATACAACTTTTTGTCTGGATATTATGACCATTCATTGGTTTAATGTCATAGTGCTGATAGTCTGATCATGGTATTAGATGTCTGAAGCTGCCATTACTCATTATTCTAAGTTGGGCAACTTTTCTCTCCCAAGGAACGCTTGTTCCATTCATTTGTTTTGAGTGTTCCTGACTGGCTTTTTTGTTTGATGTATTTTGTTTGTACTTTGCAATTCACAGAGCACGGAGAAGGACTTCAAGTTCTTCACTATGAAGTTGGACAGAAGTATGATGCTCATTTTGATTATTTCCTTGACGAGTTCAACACAAAGAATGGAGGGCAGCGGGTTGCTACAATGCTAATGTACTTGTAAGAACAATCTCCTCTGCTGGGGCCATCAACGTGAATTGTTTAGAGTGATACTGCCTTTTATTGCCTTTGCATGATTTTACAGACAATTTAGTTCCTTAGACGGATTTTCTTGACACTGATACCAGGTCAGATGTTGAAGAAGGGGGTGAGACAGTTTTTCCTGCAGCTAAGGGAAATTTTAGTGATAGGCCAGGATGGGACCAATTATCTGAATGTGGTAAACAAGGTTTAGCGGTGAGAGCAAAAATGGGCGATGCCCTTTTATTTTGGAGCATGAGGCCTGATTCCACACTTGATCCATCAAGTTTGCATGGTAAGTTACTGATTAGTGTGCTCCAGGTAATAAGATGTTTTATCACATCCTTGTTACATTACTTTGCCCAGGGGACCGCTTCTTACTTCTCATGCTCCTCGCAGAGCTATCAGTTATTTTTTTATCTCTCTGGTGTAATAGTTATTTACAAATGATCATTTCATCCTACTATTTATTTGCAGGTGGTTGCCCTGTGATTAAAGGAAACAAGTGGTCATCCACAAAGTGGATGCATATTGGGGAATACAACATCTAGATCACTATTGGCTTAGTAGGTAACTAGTGACACTGAACTGAATTAATGTTTGTCTAGAACCTAGACTGTTACAGTATTTGGTTCTTTCCCCCCTTATTTTTTCATTAGAATGCTGGCTACTTGCTACAGACAAAACTACAAATCAAATTTTTTTTTACGCCATAAACTGATAGAAGTAGTGAGGTGCAAATATTGATTATATAGGATATATAGTAGTTACAAACCCTAATTAAGAAAGAATCAGGGATCAAAGATGCACCCTTCAGAGCAAAAATGCTCCTCACATGGGGCTTATCCTGTTCATTCTCTAAGAGAAAATAAGAAAATCACTGCCTCCTCTCTCATCACTACTCCCCCTCTTTATTCTACTCTATTTCTACGCCACATGGCAACCCCTCATCAGGATTACCTAATTACTAGACTATTTCTAATACTTACTGTACTAATACTATTATTAACTATATCTAATACCAGCATAAACTCTATTTGTTACTTGCTAGTAAGAATTAGGTCAGAAAATAAGCTTGAAAATAAGAGGAAGCAGCTCTTTCCTTTATATGGGAGCTTTCCTGTTGCAAGTTTAAGTCTAAAACTCCTGCAGGAAATTTCAGATCCGTGTTATCTATCATGGCAAATTTGTGTTTGATTCTTTTGTGATGAAAGTATCTAATACATTATTGTATATGCCTGTGTTTTGTACATTGTCAGCCTAAATCTACAGCTCTCATGTGTTGAATTTGAAGTGGTTACTGGGATTTTGATTGTCTCGTATGTTGATTTCTGGGGGATTGTTCTTTTTACTCTGGCAATGTGGTTATTTTCTCATATTCCTAATATATTCCTGGGCACCCAGCAGTACCTGTTTTTGGTGATGATGAAAAACATTAGGTACATGTATTTTTTCCCCCATCCAATTCTTGTAATTTCAGTTACTGCATTGTAATCAGTACTTCTATTATTTGGATGGAAATTTATCTGCCCTTGACATGAAGAATGCTGCATAGTTACTTGTTTATTATGTGGTCTGTTAAATCAGTTAGTTCAATGTCACTTATGCTTTCACTTGGCAGGAAAGGTAGAATGATGTCTTGTAAAGGCTGTTGCCATGCTGAGATTGCATCGTTGATACCCGTCTTAAATCTGTCAAGTGTGAAAGTTCCGGCCTTTACTGCCCAGCCTGCCAGGGATTCTCGATATGTCTAACGAATATTCTTTAGGAAGTTTTATTATGGCTTCCTCGTCTTAGAAAATAAGGCTGGTTCATGTATTCTTCAGAGAAAATAGCCTATGCATTCTCAGTTGTTTCTCGAAAGGACATGTTGTAATGGTAAAAAGGGAAGGACTTGATGGATGTCGTACTTTCAGATCTAAATAGGATAATGCGCTAATATGTCTGTATTTAGATTTACCGAGGATGGTTGGCTTTGGAACTTGCAATTGCCGTAGATGTACATGTATAATTCTTCAGATTTGAGAAATGTTATGTTGAGAAGATGTAGAACGAACTCTCTAGCGGGAATCTGTAGTGTTCGTTTTAAATTATAGATATAAAAGTACGTGGCACATGGTGTGATGTATTCTCTTCGGCTGCAATATCTGGAACGATTTTTCGTGTTGTCATGGATCAAAGAGCTTGTATTTGCAGCTGCTGAATGGTAACCTAGATAGTGATTTCTTCGTTCGCATGGGCTATGGGCGTTCATCAAATGGAATCGGATCCAAACACAAAATGTGGTTTTTTGGATATTTCAGTTTGGTTCATTATTTGATTTGAAGAGTTTAAATGGTTCATAGTTTGCATTGGTTTGTAGGGTTTGATTGGATTGAATTATTTAGATTCGAACCAAACTGCTTTTTATTATAAAATAATTATGAAGCCATACTTTTTAGTTTTAGACTGTCATTTTGCCATCATTCTGCATTCCTTTTCTTTTCTAATTTCGCATCTCACCTTTAGCCTTCATCATCCATTCATTTTTTTTTACCACTGTCTCATCTCTATGTAGGCTGATGTCTTTCCTATTACTTAAGATGTAATATCATAATAATATAATATCTAGTGTGATATTTACATAATATTCTGCAATTTAGGCATCAAATATTTTGTCGAAAGCCTTAATAACTATTAATTTATCGACTTGAATCAAATGTTTTCCAAAAATGGTTCAAACTGAAATGGATCTGACCCTATTTAAAACAATTTGATTCAAAATTTTAGACTGTTAAAAAGTAGTTTGATTCATTAAAGTTTTGTTCCCTTAAAAAAAAAGGTTATACCATTCTAGCGCATCTTTTCTTATCATGTTGTTGATTTGCTTTTTGGTTTTGAAATCTGAATTCAATAGGTATTCCTATCGATTCGACTTAAGAATCTTTGTTCTTTGCAACACCATTGGCCATCTTGGAAAAAAATTACTCTCGTTGCTCTATCCTCTTCTCTACAAAGATCACTGCTCATCACCCACCACCGTCCCTCGTCGCTACTACACCACCCACTTGCCGCTATGCTCAGAGAGAAAAGGAGATTGAGACCATCATTGACGGACCACTGCACAACCACCATGGATCACCACAAGATCGCAGATCACTATCTATGGACCACGACATGATGACCATGGACCACCACATGACTATAGAATGGAAGGGGGAGAGAGAGAGAGATAAAATGAGTTATAGTGAGAGAGACAAAATGAATTCCTCGTCTGTAATTTCTAACTCCAAAAATTTTCAGTCAAGTTGCTCGCCAAAATCGCCGAAGATCAATTCTTATCGAAATGGCTGGTCGACGAATTTACTATCGGATTTTCTTATTTTGCTATTGAATGATGTAATCAGGTTATTCTTGACGTGTTTTTTGTTGGGATTCTTGTTGGGGTTTCCACGATGATCAGTTTTTAAAGTTTGGGAATTCGGCTTCTGATCGTTAGATCGAGCCAAAAGATTCGTGGGGGAAAGAAGTTGGGAAAAAAAAAAAAAAAAAGAAGAAATGAAAACACTGGTGTAACTAGAGTTCACAGGAAGTGTAGTCCAACCGTCACCGGAGAAGAAATAGATGGCCGGAAAAGAAGAGGACCGAAAAACATCAGAGAGAAAATCAGACTTTGTGAGTGGAATGGAGAAGACGAAGGGAGGAGAGGAAAACAGAGGGCAAATAGTCAATCTACTTGTATTACTGAACTGTATTTTTATTTAAGTGAATAATGTAATACTTGTTATATGCTTATTTAATTTTTAATAAATAGGAATTTTATTATAAAATTATTATATTCAGTGAAGTGAACAAACTATTAAAATTTAAATTGAATCGTTTTAAATAAAATTCAATTTGAGTATTAATTTTTACATAACATTTCTCAATTTAGAAATCCATATTTAGCCGAAAATTCTAATAGCTTTTAATTTATCAACTTAAACTAGACGTTTTCCGAAAAGTATTCAAATTGAATCAAGTTTAACTATATTTAAAATAATTCAATTTAGAATTCTAAACTGTTAAAATTGATTTAATTTATTAAGGTTTCAACCGAGTTATTTTAAATATGGTTTAGTTTATTAAGATTTTAACCAAGTTATTTTAAATATGCTTCGATTCGATCGGACATCTAAACCCAATTGTTGAACCACGAACACTCCTAACAAAAGCTAATGGAGTCAACACGAGATGATTTCTGTTGCAAAATGTGTAAGTAGAGCAAAACTTCATAATTTTCAAGATAAAGAGGCTTTTGTTACAGAAATCTATAAAAAAACTACTGCTCCTCATATTCAAAGTGAAAGTGGATTATTTACATTTTGTTTCCTGCCCATCATCCCCATAATTTATAGATGGTGTGACCTTAGAAGAAAAAAAAAACAAAGGGACGAGAATCAGAAAGCGAAAACCAAAAAAGTTACAAGTTTAATCAATGTGCTCTAACCAAAGGTGTATGTACTTGAATAGGCCTAGGAGGAGCGATGGTTCTTCTCTTCCATAAATTAACTTCTTTCCTTGGCAGCAAAGTCACCCCACCGCCGCCGCCACCACCACCACCAATTAAAATTGGTGCTGAAAATGGAATTATGACCTCTTCCTCTTCACGATCACTTGTCCCCATCTCTTCGTCGGAGTAGCTCCAATGATCTGCATCGATCGGAGCTCTGCAATCGAAATTAAGTAAAGGGTCTCTACCACTAGCAAACCTCTTCATCTGACTTAAAGAAGGAGCTCTGTCAGGAAGTCCCTCCTTTAGATCACAATATGATGCATCATCACATGACGACATCCTTTTCGGTTTGGCACTAACGAGTTTCTTTGTGCTTGATGATTTCTTTGTGTTCTTCACATGATCCAACTTGTTTAATGACTTCTGCTCATGTTTGTTCATGTTCTTGCACTTGATCTGGCCAATGCATGAAACCTTAGGTGAAGTTGGCCCATTGGCACCGTAACTCTCATCCTCAGTCAGTACCAAAGGACCTGAAAATCTTCTTCCAACATGAGATTTGAAGCTATTTGTATTCACTGATCTCTTATACAATAAAAGCTTCAAAATCTTGCTCTTAAGCTTGGAACTTCTCTCCATGGTTACTAAACACACAAAAAACCTAGGTTGCGTTTGTACTATGTTTCTTGATCAAAAGCATAAACGCAGTTCTGCTTATTTATAGTACATCTATTAAGACGAAGAATTAAAAATCGCTTCTATATTTGACTCTATGAAAGGATGACTCCATGGATTTGGTCAAAGGAGGGGATAGGACATACCATCAGTATCCGAAGCCGATCCATGTTTCTGTATTGCTGGGACACACACATTAAATTGTGGTCAAGGATGGTTGCCGCGTGAGGATATTATTATGATCAACCAATTGATATACCTTGTAAAGGCACGTTCATCTTTTTCAATCTGTCTTTTGTTGACTTTAGGTAGATCGTGTCGAATATAATAGTCAAAACAGTAGGTACCGAACTGTGAAAATGATGAAATTAAGTCATGACATGCATGTGAATATTAAATATGAGCTTGTATTGACTAATGATATTTGACTTATGGTTAGTTTTGTTGTAGTCAAGTCAATATCGTTAGGTAACCATAGAGAAGCAACTCTATTGTTTTTTTGTTTTCACACCTCCTCTAGATGAAGCGAAACTGATCCATAAAATCAAAACTAATGAATTGAGAATCAGGTGGACGAGACTTCCAATCCACAAATAATAGTACAACGAGAGGCGATGAACTCCTTTCTAACTTGCCTTGAGTGCTTGCATTAACTTATTGTTGTTGTAATAATATTGTTATTGTCAAGCGTATTCTTCCCTTAAAAAACTTAATGCCAAAATAATGCCGATTTCAGAACCCAACATACCCTGCTTCAACATTTCCATTTCCTTCAAGTCCTAATTCATGGGTTCTTCTTCCTTGCTTCTACTGCAGTCCGCTTTTTAGACTATTGAGTGATGTTAAAGTTGCAACTTTGCATTGTGTTTGGAAAAAGGGAAGGAATTAAGATGGAAGAAAAGTGGAAGGAAAATATAAGGAAAGAAATGTTTATTTTTCTTATTTATATTGATGGAAAGAGAGAGGAATCGATGTTGGATGAATGTTTTTTAAGATAATATTTAAAAATATTCTAAACTATATAATTATTATATTATCCTATAAAAAGAAGATAAAATTTTAAAAAGTAAGATTATGATTGAAATTTTAATAATTTTCCTTCTTAAATCACTCTAGTTCACGGGGAAAAAAATGTGTGGCCTATGAGGAAAACTTTCCCTCTTAAACCCATTCCCTTTCACTTTCTCTCCATTTCCAAAAGAAGGAAAATTTCTTAAAATTTGTATTTTTTTTTACTACTTTCCTTTCTCTCCCAATTCCTTCATCCATCCCAATCACAATGTTAATGCTTCAGCGCCTATAGCGATGATGAGATGTCATTAAAGCAAAGGTTCTAGAGATTGTAATGCAAAACCATAAATGAGATTTCAGGGCTGTTAAATTGCCCAGTTTGAAATCGCTTCTAAATAGGATTTGCTTCTTGCCGCTCTCTCCAACGTACGTACCTATGATTCTGGATGTTTGAGAATTTATGTTACCTTTTTTTTTGTTATTAAATTTAGTTTGAAGAAATGCTGGTTTATTTTGTTTTCTTGAATTCTTAGGACAATGTGATTCAGGTTTTGTTGGTGTTATTGATCTATAAGGTGTATAGTTTATTGGTCTCAGAATGAAGATTAAGGATAAATTGACTATGGCCTCATTTATTTATTTATTTTTAAAGCCTTTTTCCTTTTCTATCTTCTGATTTTACATTATTTTTACTGTTTTATTTAATTTATATTTATTTAATTATATTATTGATTTAAATTATTTATTTCAACAAATCAAGCGTTAGCACGTGCCATTTGTGAATATAATAGTCAACAACAATCATAAGTCTTATTACCTGTTTACCTTGCTGAAATGTTAGAAGAGCACGAATGAAAAATAAAATTTTGAGATTTAAGTAGAAAAGTATTTAATGTAACAAAATAAAAATGCACTTTTCTGGTTGACTATAAAAATAAGAACCATAGATATAAAAGAGCTTAGACGCATCGATTATAAGAATCAAGAACCATAAGTATGATAAATCTAGACTTATTGGCTATATAGAGCCTAGAATAAGCTTATAACACCAGGGAAATAATTCATGAGTATAAAACTCAACATTGAAATAATTTTGTTAACTTCATAATTCATCACCACCATTATCTATTGTAATACCCAAAAAATATTTCAAAACCAATGGCATTTTGATAAATTTACTAATGGGCATAAACCTCTTACCTTAAGACTAAAGTCCTACCTATTTATAGCAAGAGCCTGTTAACCTCTCATATTTATTGAACTCCTCTCCTTTTACTGCAGAGCTTGTCTAAAACCCTAAGCCTCTAATTAGATTATACATGAAGAAGGAGGTTAAGTTAAGATTTAAGGTAAGCTCACTTCCTTAAACTTGTTCTTGAGCAAAATCCCACTTTTTAAGTGAAGTTTTGATGGGATTCTTCTTTAATTCTAATATGAAACAAGTGACTAATGCAATAACTACATGGGTTTTTATTTCATTTTAGATTTTTAAGGTGCTCTCTTCTGTCCAAGTGAGTTTGTCTTCTTCTTTAGCTTACTTTCATGTTCAAAATGTTAGTTTTATTTGTTACTGATTTAGTGTTAGAGATGGAGTTTAAGCTATACTTCGTGGTGGGTTTAATTGATATGTGATATTTTGTGTTGGATTTTCGGAGAATCAAAGTATTTTTGAAGTTAGGTTAATTTAGAGTAGTTTTCAAATTGATTTTCCAGGGGAAGATGAGCTACGATTGCAACAAGTAGGAATTGGTTTGTTGGTTCTTCCTCAAACTGGCTTTGCCAATTCTCTTTAATGGTAGATAGAGTTCTTTTGGAGAATCGGCTTGCCTACTCCAAGGCTTAATAGACTTTTTTTTTTCTTAAGGAACTGGCTTAATGGTTCCTTAAAGGACCAGCCAGTCAGTACCCCCTTATTACCATTCAAATAACTTCTAGCTTCCTTCTTTCAGCTTACTAATTTTAGGTTTTGAATTCCTAAAGTTTACTAATTCCATGGGGTCCTCGAGGCCTTGGGTGTTAAGAAGTGAAGCACCTTGAGGACATTAGTGGAGGATTTTGAGGTCTCCAATTAGTTCGGATTAAAGGAGTGCTTAGGGTAACCTAAGAAGGCATGTTGCGCATGCCAACCATCTAGTTGCACTCGTGCTTGGGTGTAGTTGTTCATAGGGGGGCTGAGCTGGTTGGCTTGAAGGTTGAGCTAATGTTAAAGCCCTTGGACCTAGGCCTTTAGAGCTTGGGCTCAAAAAGGCCTATGAACACTTGCTCTCCCATACTTCTTAACGTTAAGGAGAGTAGTAAAATTCAAGCTCTAAAGATAGAGGCTTGAGTTGTTTCTAAGTGATTACAAAGAGGTAAGCGGCAAGTGACAAGCTTAGGCTCATTATTTGAGGAGAAGGCATTATCAAGTGATTGCTCGAGAGATGTAATAATTGATTTCACTAATGTAACCATTGAGATGCCCGAGGTCCATTATTGGCACCTTAGAAAATGCACATGGATTCTCAAGTATGTGTAGAGTCCACATTGGCAATCCACATGACAAGCAAATCCGAGCTGTTGATTCATAGGAGTAACATGTGGACGGTTGTGTTCGATTGACATGGAGCGACGATCCATATGCTTACCTACCCCCTCCACTAAAAAAGAAAAAAGAAAAAAGAAGGTGATGACAATGACGACAACATATGGTCATGAGATATGTAGAGGATGGTTATAGAATCAGGGTATGGGAAAATTATGCGTCAAACAACATAGAGCAAGATCCCCTGAAAAGGTTGATCCCACGAACATGAAGGATCGGGCTGTGACTATGGTGACATATAAGCACTACAAGGAAAGTTGGACTCGGGTGTATGTTGAAACTTAAGACAGCATAAAGGGCTTGGAAGTGGAGATGCCTAAGCTAAGTAGGAGAGCATGTAACCTCAAGGGGTTGAGGCCATTATGTTCATATTGGAAGGCCATCAATATAGGGCTTTAATTACCTTTCTCGAAGTTTTAGCTCAAAGTCTTCAACTACTTTAGGGTGTGCTTTGGGTTCTTACATCTAAACGCATGGCAACAGCTGATTGGGTTCGTGATAATGTTCATCTACCATTTACATAGGCCAAATGCTCAGTTATTAAAATATTAAAGACCGAGAGTGGGTAGATTTAAGGGTGTAACTGTAGTATTTCCTTATGATATTAAACATGTTTTTTGCTTGTATAAATTACTCTGTCTTTTGAAAATCATTTGTGCGATACTTTCGCCTCATATCTAGGTGAAACCTCGAGCTTTACATGAAATCTTAGCAAAATGGAAGGGTAACCTTATTCTAGAATGGCATCGAGTGATATAAGAAATAGAAGGTGCACCTAAATGTTCACTGTCAATTGTGAAGGTAATATATAGATTGGGAAGTTTTACTATGAAACATAAGGTGTTGGAAGAACTCACAAAAATAACATTTGTTTGTAATATTATTAGTCTTGCTTTATTTCTTGATTTTTTGTATATGTAAGATAATGGACTTGATCTATACTATAAGGAGGATCATGTGAGACTTGACTCAAAAATTGTAACACAGGAAGATATTAAGAGAAGAATCATAAGAGTTGGACAACTAATTATAGATATTCCATGAGCTTCCCTAGCTAGTAATACACATGTTGCACCCTCTTCAACTATAGCTATACCTTATTACTTTCTCATTGAATTTTGTATGATAAGACCATTTGGTTTGTACTAGGGAAGTGAAAATTATTATAAAATGCCTATTCCTTTCGATTTAGGTGAGATGAGAAGTGAGAGAAATTAGGAGCATGAAGGTCATTTCACTTGTACACAGGAAAAATTCAAGAAGAAGAATTCTAAGGTAGTTATTCACATGGATGCTGAAGAAAGTGTTGATGAAAAAAACAATAATGAATCTAATGAGTCATGGGTACTAAACTTAATTGATATGCAGTTGAACATTTTAGATTAATAAAAATGTTATTTCATCTAAGTAACTCTAAGAGATAATAATAGTATGTCTAGACATGTTTTTAAGCCTTCTATTATTAGGGAATTTAGCTTAAAATTTTGCAACCAATACGGAAGTAATGATAAGCAATCCGTGAATTGGAAATGAAGGAAGAAAATTAGAAAAACAATGACATTTTATGTAATGAGATTTGACTCTTATGTGTGTATTTATATTATGTGTATGTGTGTTAGTATGATTCTAATTAGCAGTTGACCTTTAAAGATGGTTTGGAAGTTATTAGTAGGTATTCATGTAATGTATGTGTATGATTTATGGTTGTGTATTGTATCATCTATCTTATGATTTATAGGTGGTGATATAGTATAAATCAGTGAAACTTTAATGTATGTAGCATTATATAAAAAGTATAATATAAACTTCCTTACGAGATAATGAATATAGTAGCCAAGGATATATACTAAGGGATAAATTTTGCTTATTTTGGACATTTGGTGGAACTACTAAACCTTAACCTTAGGTCAAAAAAGGGCATAAACCTTTGTGTTTATATAGTGTCCAATTGACTACATGTGATGCTACATTAATACGATTATTTATGCATTCATATGGTTGAAAACTTGCTTACTAATATTTGTTGACAATATGAGACGGATTTACGGGATGTAATTTATACCCTTATAGTATTTTGCAAGACTTATACTAAGTGATACTAGGCCGAGCTATACCTTAGGTATATTAGATTTCAATAGCAATTGGGTAGGGTATGAGAGTTGGTAAAGAAAATGAAGCAACTTTCTTATTTTAATGATGTAAGACTTATGTTGGTTATGTGATGCATCTCATAATAGATTAAGGTGCATTCTAATGTAAAATGGCAAGATTATTGCATAAGCTTGCATGAGACTTACATCTCATAAGAGTTCACGCCAACTATAAAAACAAAATGAAGCACAAGCATTTCATATAATATAATACTCATTACTTCACAAGGAAGTTTACATCACACTTCCTATATAATGCAATATATATCAAAGTTTCACTACTTCATACCATGTAACCTTCTACTAACCATAAGATGATATAATATACAACCATTAGTCACACACGTACATTACATGCATACCCATCAATAATTTCCAATTCACGGATTGCTCATTGTCCTTTCTACATTAGTTACAAAATTCAAGCTAAATTTTTTGATAGTAGAAAGCTTAAAAGTATGACTAGATGCACTATTATTATCCCTCGGAATCACCCAATTACATTACCATTTTTGCTAATTTGAGATGTTAAATTGCATATCAATTAAGTCCATCACTCATGACTTATTGGATTCATTATTACTTCTTTCTTCACTATTATTTTCTTCAACATCTACAACAAAACTATCTTAGAATTTTTTACTCTTGGATTTTTCCCATATACCAATGGAGTAAACCTCTATACCTAATTTCTCCACCTTCTATCTCATCTAATCCGAGAGTAACAAGCATCATATAACAGTTTTCACTTCTCTAGTATAAACCCAACAATCTCGTCATATGAATTATAGAGGAAAGGTAATATGACATACCTACAGTTGGAAAGGGTGCAACGAGTAAGTTGTTAGATAGGGAAGCTTGTTGAATATCTATAATTGATCATCTAACTCTTATAACTTTCCTCTTAATATCTCCCTGTGCTGCAATTTCAGTATCTAATCTCACATGACCCTACTTATGATCTAGAATAGATCATGTCCAATATCTTATATGTGTAGAAAATTAAGAAATAAAGCAAGACTGATAATACCATTAAAAAAAAATGCTATTTTTATGGATTCTTCCAACATCTTATGTTTCATAACAAAACTTGTTAATCTATATATTATCTCCATAATTGTTAGTGAACATTTAAGTACACTTTTCATTTCTTTTATCACTTGATGCTATTTTGAAGTAAGACCAACCTTTCATTTTGCTACAATTTTATATAAACTCTAAGGTTTTCTCAACCAAACTAAATCTTCATAGAGTACCCTTAGTTAATATGATAGTTAATAAGATATACCTAGGTATAAGGTAAAAGTATACCACAAATGATCTCTAAAGAATGAAGTAATCTAAATAAGTAACAAATATCTTTAGTATTATAAGAAAATACTAAGGTTACCTCCCCTTAAATCTACTCACTCGTAGTCTTTAATATTTTAATCACATAGACAGAGCACTAATTCCAATTAAGGAGCTCGTGTCTAACCTTATTGCTTCTATACAAACCTAACACCATTGGAATTTGTTTTGTACCAACTTGATTAGGGACATCACATGGTCGTGGGATATGTGGAGAATGGCTGCAGAATCGAGGCTACAAGAAAAGTATGCCTTAAACAATATTAAGCAAGATCCCATAAAAAGGCTTGTCCCCATAAGCATGAAGGGTTAAGTAGTGATTAGGATGACGTATAAGCACCGTAATGAGAGTTAGATTTAGGTGTATGTTGAAGTTAGAGACAACATGGAAGGCTGGGAAGTGAAGATGCTTGAGCTAAGTGAGAGAGCATGTAACCTCGAAGGGTTGAGGTCATTATATTTGTATTAGAAGGCCAAGACTCCAATTACCTTTCTTGGAGTTTCAACTTGAGGTCTTCAACTACTTTAAGGTATACTCGTGGTCCTTACATCTAAACGTGTGGCAATAACTGATTGAGGTTCACAACAATGTTCATCTACCCACCTGCATAGGCTAATTGCTCGATAATTCTGATATTTCTTCCAATTGAAACTAAGCCCAGAAGGTTAGGTGTATTGCTAGAGCCGGTGCAATCACATGTAGCTCTTCTATGGGCTCAAGTCTAAGATTGAAGGGTAGAAGGACAAGTCTGTCTGAGTGAAGTTAGAATATGACTTGCCCTTCCTTATTGCTTGCAATAAACCAATCAAGACGTCCTCAATTGAGATTATATTGTCCAAGAACGATAATGCAAGGGAAGAGCTTTTTGACATATCCTATTGGTAAGGGGCAAGGTTCTATATTGGGAACACAATTAGCCACTACCTCCGAAAGAAAATGTTGTATAGAGCGGAGACAAGTATTGGCCAAATACGTAAAGGGTGGCTTAGAGTTCATTGCTAGACGTTGTTGTTAGGAGGGGAGCTTGGGGCTACTCATCCTCGACAGGTTTGGTTTCTCCTATTGATTATTTTGAATTGGTTTCTAGCTACCTTTATTTGTTTGCAACTTTGCAATGATGATTTTAAGCGCACTTTTGCACCAGTTTAACAGAGGAGGCCCCTTGAAAAAGCGAAGAAGGGGAAGAATGAACTTCCTTTTTCTAGCTAGATGAGAAAGATGACTCTAGTCTCCTTTAGCCAATAAAAGGAAGCTTAGGTCAAGGGTAGGGTGTTTCTCTTAAACCTCTACCCTCACTTGTCTTCCTCCTTCCAAGCCGGCTCAGGCAGCTACTTTAATAAAGTTTGGCCCTACGATAATGTCCTTAAAGATTCTCTCTACGACCTTTGATGTGAAGTCTTAACCGTCCTCGAGCTTGGCCTTATGTGCCTCAAACCTTACTTGAGCTTTCTCAAGCTCCTTCTTGCTCTTCTCCGCCTCTCTCTTCGCTTCAACTAGCTCTTACACATCAGCATTGGCTAAAATCTTCAATTCCTTGGCCCTCTTCCTTACTACTTTCGTTTTTGCCTTCACATGAGCTACTTCCCCAGTAACCTTTTACTTCTCTTCCTCCAGGCTATTGTAAGTCAAGATGAGGTTATTAATCCTCTTCTTCTCTTCCTCAACCTTACCATCAACCTCTGCTACCATCTCGATATTATGCTAGTAAGTCACTTACAAAGAAAGTAAACAAGGTTAGCCATAAGCACTTTATAATACTTAGAAAAGAAAAAATAAATAAGACAAGAACCACAACAAATATACTTGTCACTACGCAAGAAGGCATACCTATAGACCTCTACGGCCTCCTATAGCCTATCCATCGACGTTAACACGACCTCCGGGTATTCGTTCTATAGGAAGAGCCTAATAAGATCTGAATGTACAGGCACCAAGGCTAGCTGCTTGCCTTGATGACAACCAAGCAAGGTTTTTAGTTCATCATCTACCTTAACCATATCTATACTACAATTTTGCTAAGTCCCTCATGAGAAATGCTTGGTTTTTGAGAAAAATTATGTTGCACAAGTCAGAAGGGAGTCGTAAGGTGGGGAGGTTGCACATGAATTGTCGCTCTATGCTAATCGACCACAGCCTTCTACGTGTCAATCCCATAGATTAATGACTCAAATTCATTTACTATGCAAATTATCAGCATGAACTCCATACGTGCTTAAGAATCTGCACACGGTTCCCAAGACACCATTAATGAGCCTGGAGCATCTCAACAATCACATTGGTCAAATCAACCATCACATCTCATGAGCAAACACTTAACAATGCCTCCTCCTTAGATAATAAGCCTAAGCTCATTACTTGTTGCTTACCTTTTCAAGATCACTCATAAAATGCTCCAACAAGCCAATCTGCTCAACTTCCTCATGAATAGCTCCCCTTAGGCCCAAGTGCAACCAAATGGTTGGCATATTCAACAAGCTTGCTTGAGTCACCCTAAGCATTCCATTAACACCGACCAATTGGAGACCTCAAAAGCTTCCACCAATGTCCTTGAGGTGCTTGACTTCTTAATGCTTGAGACCTTGAAGACACAGTAGTTAGATTCAAGACTCAACAGACTTACGTAAACCTCATCCCCCCTGGTACATGTTAGGTGCTCGACATCTAACCTAAGGACTATGACGCCACAATTATTTTGCTCATCCTTGTTCTCTCTCTTCATTAAATATCGTCAAATAGCTTTTCAGCCTAGACACTTAACTACCTTAGCTATGGTGGCTACCCATGTTGATATAACAAGCACTCTTCCCCAAAACTATCAATTGATCGAAAGGTGTGGTCCATTCTTGTATTGAGCATGACTCCTTACGCCCATCACATACAAGCCAATCCTTATCAACTATGTATCTTTGGCAAATAAACTTTATGCCATATAAATAGGACATGAAGCCATAAGTATAAGCATCAAATCCTCGAACACTCTACATACACTTAAAATAATCTCTAAACTTCCCCCTTTTTGCTAACTTTAGCATTGAAAGGCTTTTACTAGCATTTTACAGGAAGTTTTCTCGTAGGTCTACCACCACATGATTGTTAGATTACTAAAAGATCACCACATGACCACCATTGTGATATCTATTATCACTACCATCAATCCATCAGGGACGATCCGTTAGTTTTGTCTTACATAATAAAATTGTCATAAGAAGCTTTTAAGAGCATACATCGAGGTTTCAAAAAGGGAGGCTTCTGAGAGCATATGTTGGACTTTAGAACAAGGCAACTTCTAAGAGTATGACAAAGTTTACATAAAAATATTTCCTAGTCTTGAAAAAACATTTTAAAAAATCAATTTCACAAACAATTTGGTAGAGATTGAATGCTTGAATTTGAAGACTTGTTGAGTTATAGACATGGGATAGATATATCTCATCATTTGAGCAAATGGTTTAAATATTTGGTTATTTAGGTGATCACATGAATGATAACACACAAGACAATCAATTATATGTTTAAACAAACAGTTAACATCAACTAATAAGCAACACACAAACAATAGGCAGACAGTAAGTCATTAAAACTCCCCCACTTTAGTATAACTAGTCACTTGGCATGGTTTAACAATTGAATCACCTAAAGAGAATTAAGATTTGATGAGTAATTTGGAAAACTATATTAGTGGAATAACTTAGGTGCCTATTGTGATTTACTTGATCCCTGCTTATGATTGATTTTTAATATTTTATCTGGATCTTGATTGACTTAAATCAGATTTTTGTAAATTTAAGGTTGATGTGATAGTGATTAAAGTATACTTTTCTATGGAATTGATTACTTGATACTAATTATTCCGAATTGATTATTGATTGACGTTGAATTCTTATTCAAACGTGTATTTAAGTGCAAGATGACTAAAATCATCAAAGTGCATAAAGTTTCTCTTTTTTCAGGCTAACTTATAAAAGTGCAGCACTTTCTACTTTACCTTCTATTTATTATTATTATTATTCATTCCTTAAATTTTTATTTACTTTACTTATTTCTCATGTATATATGCATATAATATACTACATACATCATTTTATTTTTTATTACTATTATAGTGCATTTATACATTTCCTTATCTATTGGCTACTATCGTGATCATTGTTTAGGCTAAACTATTCAACTTCTCTACCTTCGAAATTAGCCAGATTGAATTTGAAAGACGACACAACTAAGTAACTTTCATCCTTTTCTATTTGATTTATTCTTAGGTCTTAACAATGCTTGCAGATAGAGCTTTCATGTTCCAGCTTTCGTTAAGATTCCTCACCAACATTATGCTAAATCTTTATATTAACATATTTTCGAACATTATTAGCTCTCGAAATTCCCAAGTACTACATGACCAGCATACTAATTTTCCCTCAAAGGTGCGGAAGAGAATTTCTCTAAAAAGAAACATGTTAGATTGGTGTAACATTAGGCATGACCACAACGTTGATAAATTGAATTATAAATGTTAACCTACTCAAATTTATCATAGGTAATGTGTTATTACCTTATAGTTGTACTAGGTACGTGATTTGTATTGGGTGGGTGGATGATTTTTGTTTTCCCCTTTTTCCTTCTTCTTCTTTTTTTTTTTTCTATTGATATAAAAGTTTAGTTATATGAGTTAAAAGTAAATGTAAGGCCGTACCACTCCAAAGCATCTCTTTTTTGGTTCTTAATGATACCACTTAATTCACTAGACGACTTTATCCTCATCTTTTAGTGAATGACTCTATTAGAAAATACGGTGAATTTAGTAAATCTTAGCAATGATCATATCACCATTCTAATTAAAATGTTTATAGCCCAAGGAGAATGAACAATAATATTTAACAACCCATTATTACATATCTCGAACTTGGTTCTCAGTAAACTCAAAATTTCCCCCTCTTCCTCCATACTAAAATGTACTCTCTATATGACTAATTCCAACGATTCTTCCAAGCATCAATATTGACCATTCTTCCTTGAAGTAAAATATGACCACTCCTCGTAGCTATCGTCTTTTTAGCGGATATAACCCAACTCCATTACGTACATTTTCTTCTTCAAGGGTCTTAAACGATTGAACCATTTACAAGGAGCAGAGGCTTACCTCGGTGGCTATGTGACTTCTAGTTTCTTAGTCCACTTCCCGACAACGACGCGAGGTATGATTTTCTGTTTAGCCTATGCGGACCAAAGACTGAAATTAGAGAAGAATGTTAGGTTTCTAGCTGAAAGAGTTGCGAACAAGCTCATGTGTGCAATGAAGCGGTCATGCCATACCTTGGGTGCTTGAATGTTTGTGGCTACGTGGTGATTTGGAGATGCGACGCTCACCGGAGTTCTTGCCACAGCTTTATTTTTGATAAACAAGAACGACCATCAAGAACAGGAGGTCAAAATTTTATTTTAACTCTATAAATCCACAAGAAAGAAGTAAGGACCTTAACTTATTTAGTGCTAATTGTCGTGGTCTCTTAATTGCACTCGTCGAAGCTCTCGTTGCCGACCAAATAAGCTGCCCTGTTCTCTATTACCCAATACAAGGGCTGTCCTTGGCGAAGGAATAACAGAAAGAAGAAAAGAAGGATGGGAATCAGAATGGCCAATCGACGAAGAAAAAGGAGGGAAGAAAAACTATAAGTTAAGTGTCTCCTACCTGGTTTGGAAGAATGGTCACGATGGAAAGGTAGGACCAAATCACGAGCAAGCTTTCAGGTACATATTGAACAGTAAGGTTTGTTGAGAATCAAGACAATGTTGGCCAGCCAAGTTTCATCTACTCACGCGCTGTGAATGTGAAATAGAAGACAACAACGCATGGAAGTGTCTGGATTCGAAGCACAGGACTAGGAAGATGAGTGGGCCAGTGAGGAAGGAAGCAAAACGGGAAAAAGAAAGAGAGAAGGATGGCGAGAAAGAGACGGAGATGATGTGAGTGTGAGGGAGAGAAGATAAGAAATCTTAGGGCAGATTTGGGACAGTTACGCAGGGATTTACTCTATTTGAGTGTACTTTCTCTTCGGAACTAAAGTTGGGCAATTGAAACTTGTGACGTAATGAAGCTCCTCTGCGTCCAGCTGGTCGGGGAGGGTCTAGGTTTGGTTGAAATGTAAAAGAACTAGTTTAGTTAGGCTTTGACTTGATTAGGAAATGCAGACGGTCCTAGGAAATGGGATTGGCCTTGTAACGCCATTTCTTGGAGTCCAATGTCCACTAGTCTTAAAAAAAAAAGAAAAAAGAAAACCTAAATTGTTTTACTTATTTCCTCGTCTACTAGATAAAGAGAATGAAGGTGGTTAACTATTTATAAATTACTCCTAGGATTTGATTATTTAGGGTTTTCAATAAAAATTTACTTTGGGGTTTAATATAATCGCTCTTGGCTAAATAAAGTAAAAGACATTTAATCATCATCATTAAATGTTTTTTAAACCTCAAGGTATATTCCTCTTTGTATTTCATTTTTTTTGGCTAATTTTAACTATATATTTTTACGTATGGCTTTATAAGTATGATGACCCGTATGTATGCCTTTGAAAAATTATTTCCACATTGAACATGTAGTAATTACAGGTTGTACTAGTGATATATGTATATATTTATAAACACATATATTTACAAAATATGCTTCTCTATTTAACAATTAGTACCATGATGTTAGTCATACATATGTACACACACCTAGGTGATGTATTGTATATTTTTTAGATTCTGTTATGGCTCATTAAATCATAAATATAATTCATCATTACATAAATTAACTCATATATGTATATGTATTTACTATTATATAATAACAAATACATATATATGAATTGTTATGGAATCACATAATCTTTCGAAATGACGTGAATTGAAAAGCATATTTGCAAATATGCAAATTCATTATGCCGTTCTTAGAGGATGTCAGGAACTCAACTCTGTTGGCAATGAATACCAATTCGATGGTAATGTTGCGAATAACATTTCGCCCACACAGGTGGAATGTCACAGTCCAACGAAAAGGGAATGCACTACCGGAATCAAAGGGGTTTGACTTGAGATGTAAACTTGCTAACTCGAATTTTATAGATACGTTGTCATCTACAATGCGAACCCCACCATATAAGATCTTCGCATGGAATGCGAGAGATGCTTCTTCCCAAGCACAATAAGAAGTGATACGAGATCTTATGAAGAGATATGATAGGAATCAAACTTCCTAAACCGATCACACGAAATCGAGCTAAACGACTTGAAGAGCTTACATAGAAATAATAACTCTAAGTCATAGCCGAGACGGGAACTTTTATTTCGATCCAACCTTTTACTGATCTGTTTGTCAAATCCTCGTATGTATCCAATATGCTCATGTCTAGTTGTAAAGTCCTGATTCAGAAAGTAACCTAAGAAAAACTAGTCAAGCCAAGCTCTCCAACTGATCATTGACACTTGATTCCAATTCAGCTAATTTCCTAACTAAACTGATTGGCTCCCAACCTATCTAGATCAGGTTGGCTTCTGACTACCAGCACCTCCTGTTTCTACCTATATTGTATCATACTCCTGACTACAACTATTAAGTGATACATGCCTTCTGAAACAATGTTCTAAAATGATTCTTTCTTTTCTATACTAAATATTCTTTATCCTTTTTAGCATGATTCATGTAACGCAACTGTAAATTACCTATTTGTTTTTACATACATGTAAAATAACCCTAGTGAGCAAGTACGTAGACATCCAACTTTCAATACAGAATTATTCACTTGAGCAACCTTAATGTTCTCGTTATCATTTAACTCTTATCTATTCCTTTTAGTAAAGAGTAATGGTGAGTGACTTTTCAATTCGGACCGGTGTGTCATATCCAGCGGATTGTTGGTCGAGTAGGATTGGGTGGTGTGTCATATCTATTCGATAACTGCTCGGACTTTGGTAGCTCTTTCTTTATTTTTTTTGGTTCGCTTCGTTGTGGTGCCTCTCTGTATGTCCAATCTCGTAGACTCATCAGCTTCACTGATATTGGAGTACGGTTCTGCAAGGGAGTGTATGAAGTTGCAGTGAAGTTTTTGTTCGATTTACTATTAGTAGTTGCTATGTTCCTTTTGTAACTACTGCAGTGTATTGGTGTGACAACAAAAGTGGTTTTATTGTTACTCAGTTTTACTCTATTTTTTATTGCAAAAACAGAGCAAGTTTGTTTTTATCTTATTTGAGTGACTATCAAGTGTTAAAGTTGTTAATCCATTTGAGTAGTATCGTACTATGTCAGATTCAAGTATTCAAGGAGTTATTGGTGACCAACGTAGTGGTGCTCAACCTGGTTGTGGTTTTAATGGTAGTAATATCTTAGGGTTTATTGATGACAAACTCACAAATCTTGTTAAGAGTCTAGTCACTGCAATACAAATTAATAGGCAACAAACCTAAGGTATACAACAACAAAACCCCTAAGATGATGCTCCTAAGAGACACTATGGCCGAGTTAATCGAACTAATCACTCAGTTTGACCTCTTCAAGCTAGAGGAGCTGTTAGACGAAGGCTAGAGTTAGAGGAGATTGTGGAGAACAATGAGGAGCTGGATGTTGAAGGGTTTGGTGAAGAAGAAGAAGTTGATTATTACCAAGCACAACGATGCGAACGTCAAGTCCCTTAAAGGCTAGATAATGTAAAGGTGCAAATCCCACCTTTCGGTGGAAGTAGAGATGCAGATGAATACTTAGAGTGGGAAAAGAAAGTTGAGAAAGTATTTGAATGATATGGATATGAGGATGCGGTTAAGGTCTAACTTGCTGCATTAGAGTTTACTGGGTATGCTACCATGTGGTGGAAGAATCTGAATGCAACCATGGGAAGAGATGGAAGACGAGGTGTTAGAACTTGAGATAAAATGAAAAGGCTATTAAGAGGCAAATTTATGTTTGAGGCTTATTTACAAGATACGTTTGCAAAATTATGGGAGCTTCACAAGGAAGTCGAACTATTGATAACTACATAAAAGAGTTCTAGATATTAATGATCCGAGCCAACGTGGAAGAGCTAAAGGCTTGTACAGTATCAAGGTTCATTTCTGGACTCAAGTACGAGATTTGCAATATCGTAAAAGTACAGGGGTTTTATAATTTAGAAGAAGCCATTAAGATAGTGCAGAGGGTTGAAAAGTAAAGGAGAAACGTTCCAAGCTGACTTAGGCCAACATTCTCCCGAACCTTGGTACCACGCTGACCTGTTTAAGTAGAGCCTCGGAGATTGTACTAAGCTAAGGAAAAGAATGATCGACCTGACGATAGTCAAGCAAGTTGGTATGGTCGAATAGGACAGTTAAGTTGAATTGAGGCTAGGTCGCCCCCGATAATGTATGAGAAGGGACAGACTTCTGGACGAAAGTCTAGCAAGGTGAAATGCTTTAAATGTTTTAAATGCTTAGGCTTTGGATACATGGCTGTTGAGTGTCCAAACCAATGTGCTATGGTGCTTCGAAGAGATGTAGTGGATAGTACCGACAAAAGTGAGCTTAAGGAGGAGAAGGATGTTTAAAAGGCAGAAGCTAAGGAGGAAGATGAGACCTGTGTCTATGTCAACCAGGGAAAAGTGATAACCCTAGTCTTGAGACGAGTCTTAAGTTCCCTGCTAAACTCTGAGGAGGACTAGAAGGAGAATTGTTCCATACCAAGCATATTGTCAAAGGCCAATTATGCACAATTATATTAGATGGAGGGAGTTACACTAATGTGGTTGCGCAATCATTTGTGCAGAGATTAGGTCTATCGACCTTACGGCATCCCCAACCTTTCAAGTTGCATTTACTTCATGATAAGGGTGTTTTGCACGTAACTGAACAAGTGATCGTTCCATTTAGTATTAGAAATGTATATAGGGACGAAGTAGTGTTAGATGTCGCTCCCATGAGAGCTTCATACCTATTGCTTGGACAACTTTAGTTGTTCAACCGACGTGTTACACACGATAGATATAAGAACACCTACGCCTTTGTTAAGGATGGAAAGAGGATAGTATTGTAACCCTTAACCTCATCTTAAGTAAATGAAGCCCATAATCAGCTCAATCGAGCTAGCAAGAAAAAGGCCCTAGTGATAAACCATAGAGAGCTTCGATCTGTTGAGAAATTCGATGAACCAATGTTTTTGTTAGTTAAGAGACTAATGGAGATGAGGGAGTTATAAAATGTTCCAGAAGAAATCAGAGGCTTGCTAAATGAGTTTTTTGACCTGTTTCCAGAAGACCTGCCTATAGCATTGCCACCCATCCAAAGCATAAAGCACTACATTGATCTATAACTAAGTACTGTAAGCCCTAAAGTTAAGCCAAATGATCGTAGGATTGAACTTAGTACACAAAATTTAGGATGATCGGTTAAAGGATCTAATCAAACCTAAATTATAAACTATAGATAGAAATATTAGTAAAAATGACCTTGTAAACTTAAATTTAAGAAAATAAGTAATAAAATAAGAGATTATAAAATTTTCAAATTTTAAGTATAATAATTGTTAATTATCGAAAAGGAATTAATAAATTGCTAAAGATAGATTATATGTATACTGAAAATTATAGAATGACCTAAATAATAATTAGGAATGTTCACATGTACCCCATATGTATTTACGTGTAGATAAAATACGTGAAATTACTTAAATTAGCTAAAAACTTATTAAATAATTAAATAAAATTATTAATTAATTAAGAAAAATTCAAAGGAATAAGGAATGATGTGGATTTGGTCGTGGCAAGTAAGGAAGTGAAGAAGAAAATTAACCAATCAAAATTAAGCAACACAAAAGGCAAAAATTAAGGAATTTGGATAATGTCTTATTCAATTAAATGCATAATAATTACTACAAAGCTCTATAAATAGGGGCAAAAATTACAGAACTCATTTGGACAGTTAGAAGTTAGAAAAAAATTGAGAGCATCGAAATTGAAGAGGAAAATTAGGGTTTAGGAAATTAATAAGAAAATTTGTGTAATAGAAGTTAGTGAATTGAACTCATACACCACCATCACTTGTGACCGAGTCACCACCACCACCCCACTCCAGACCTACCACCTGGACCGGCTGACACACTTGGACCGGTGTTGGAAGCCCAAAAGTCATTGGACCGGGTGAGTCTCTCATCTGCTCTAATTTTGTATAATTTCTTAAAATTATTTATTTTGCCCAAAAAATTATGAAATTTATTATTCTAAGGTTTTATTATATGTAGATTTAGGAAAAAATAGCAATTAAGTTTAATCACGTCTGAAAATATAGGGTTCTTAATAAATTAAGCAAAATCGAGTATGATTAGAACTAAAAATAAATAGGCTTAGGAGTGTAGTTTGGAGCTTAAATTTTTTCTATAGAATGATTAAGTGATATAGAACAGTGCTATGAAGCCATTTTTTTAAATTTAATTTTTGAAATTTTTAAGTAAATTTTTAGCCCTAAAATGATGGAAAAATTGGGTAATTTTGAGTTAATTAGGTGATTAAGTGATTAATTACTGATTTAGATAGTAATTAAATGTTTAAGGATGTTAATCTCTGATGTGGAAACCTAATCCTAGCCTTTGGAGTATTGAGTGTGATTAATATAGGAATTATGTAGTAATTGTAGGAAATTAGGAATATATGGAATTGGAAATTTAATAAATATAAAAAATTAGGGTTATTTAGATAATATAATAATAAAAATTAGTATATAATAAATCTGAAACAAAATTTAATTTTAGGTAATCGTATAAAAAATGTAAGATTTTCTCACATCGGGAATAAATCCAGCACCTCAATTAGGATTAGAGTGTACCGAACAGTTTAGAACACTAAATTAAGGCCTAATACGATATTAGAATACTCAAGCTTAATGTGATTGATTCTACATTAGGATTCGAGCATATTTACAATTTCAGAATCAAAACTGGAATCTAATTTAGAAACCAAACCTTGAAATAAGGTAAAATGAATAATTAGTAAATAATAGGTATACACGGAGAAATGAGTTAAATTATAACTTAGAATATGAATCATTAAAGTATAAGTACTAAAAAGACTTATTTGTATTATAGGATACCCGGAGACGAACCGACTTGCAATTAAGTAATCGGGCGACTGAGAATTTCAAGTAAGTTAGGTTATTACTTACTATATTGGAATACTATTTTATAGTACTCGGAGACTTAGGATTGTGTATAATTGTGATCGTAAGTAGTTTATGCATGTGTTTAAGTATTTGAATTCGTGCTGAAATTTGTAATATAATTGATTTTGTGTTATGACTGGATTGGTGTGAAATTGTTTGAACACCCTAAATGGAATTTAATCTTATTAGACTTCAATGGCCTAAATTATCATGCATTGCAACCCTTTAAGGGATCATTAGGATTTTTCAACCAAATACCGACATCTTCGATAAAGATAGCGTTGGATTGCAATTGATCTTTTCCTGATCCTTAGCTGAACTAAGTGACAGGAGAGGAGGTTGCGGTGAGGATGAGAGCATTGGTTCGAAGGATAGTCTTAGGAGGAGCAGTGTCTTCATCGTACAAACCTGGGTTTGGTTGTGAGTTGTTGTGTAATATGAAAACTCCTCAACCCGTATTAGAGCGGGTGAAATTTCTCTGATTTCGTAACGGATTGAACTACATTGTATGATGACACTTGTTTGTTGCATTGTATGAAAATAATTGCTTGATAATCTTTTTGCAGGTCCTGATTTCTGAATATTTTGAGTATTATGCTGCTCTACAATTATCTAGAGGTTAGTTTTTTTAAAGCTTGGGGTGTGATGATCAATTTGCTTAGGAGTGGATGTATAGTTAGAATGTCCTTTATAGCTTAAGAATGAAAGACTGATAATCGTTATGTAAATTAGTGAACTGTTATGTTAATGTAGAGTTTCCTGGGAAGTTTTGTAGAATATATATATAATTATGTATGTTGATCTAAAATTCTTGATAATTACTATAACTTTAGCTAAACTTTTAATTGAACTGTTTACTTCAAAGCGAGGAGTTGTTGACGCCTTATGTAAATCGTGTCTATCGTAGGTACTATGAGGCCAGTTACTATCATAAAATGGTTTACACGGCGGGACTGTTGCGACTCTGTGACTTTGGGGCGTAATAGGTACTGCCCTGTCGAACCAACCTGCGTACAAGATGAACCCCGAGTAGGTTGCCAACTAAAAAGACAAGTAGATGAACTCATTGAGCAAGGGTATGTGAAGGAGAGCATGGACCTTTGTGTTGTACTAGCTCTATTTATTCCGAAGAAGAATGGTTCATGGCACATGTACATTGATAGATGAGCAATCAACCGAATTACTATCAAGTTTGGATACTTAATATCGAGGCTCGATAACATGTTAGATAAGCTTCATGGTGTGGAGATATTTTCGAAGATTAGCTCGCGAAGTGGCTACTACCAAATTCACATGAGGCCAGACGATAAATAGAAGACTACCTTTAAAACTAGGTACAGGCTCTACGAATGGTTGGTTATGCCATTCGGACTTACTAAAGCACTGAGCACATTCATGAGGTTAATGAACCATATGATGCACTATCTTCTTGGAAGATATGTGGTTGCATACTTTAATGACATATTGGTGTATAGTGCCCACTTGAACAACCATGTTCAACATTTTCGCGAAGTATTTGGCATTCTGTTAGCTAAGAAGTTGTATGGTAATGTAAAGAAATGCATGTTCTGCTAGAAAGAGGTGATGTTTCTAGGGTTTGTAGTGTTAAGGGAAGAAATTCGATCAAGTGAGAGATCCAAGTTGTTCTGGAATGGTCAATGCCGAAAAATGTCACTAAAGTCCAAAGTTTCTACAGCCTAGCTTCTTTTTATAGGTGATTTATTAAGGACTTTAGCACAATAATTTCCTCGTTGACTGAGCTGACAAAGAAGAATAAAGAGTTCAGGTAAAAGGATTGAGCTGAGTGAAGTTTCAGGGAGATCAAGGAGAAGCTCACCTCGATACCTATCCTTTCATTACCAAATTTTGACAAGCTCTTTGAACTGGAGTATGACGCATCGGGAGTTGGAATTGGTGTTGTTCTAATGTAAGAACTACGGCTTGTCGCTTACCACAGTGAGAAACTTAGTAGCCCAGCTTTGAACTATTCCATGTACAAGAAGGAGAAGTACTCCTATTTCCGAGCCCTTATTGTTTGGCAACATTATTTACTGTCAAGAGAGTTTGTTATTTATATAGATCATGAGTCTCTAAAGCATCCGAAGAGTTAGAACAAACTTTTGAAGAGGTAAGCCAAGTGGTTGGAGTTCATGGAGAGTTTCTTGTACGTTATCCAGCACAAGAAAGGAAGTCCAAATATGGTCGTCGATGCTTTGTCACAACAGCAAACCTTGCTAATTACTTTACAGACAAAATTATTAGGATTCTTACTAATTACTGAGTAGTATGCTTATGATTCTCACTTCAGCTTTATCATAGAACAGTACAAGGATGGAATTGTTGTCAAGGGATATTATCTTAAGAATGATTATCTATTTAAGGATCACAAGCTATGTATTCCAAATCGCTTTATACGTGAACTGTTGGTCTGGAAAGCTCACAGCGGTAGGCTTTCAAGCTACTTTAGGGAGGTCAAAACAGTTAATCTATTGAAAGAGAATTTTTATTGGCTAGGTTTGGCCAAAGATGTTTATAAGGTAGTCGGCCGTTGTGAAGTGTGTAAGCGTGCTAAGGAAAAGAGAGAACCCTATGGAGAGTACATGCCTTTATTAACGCTTACCTTACCATAGGTCGACCTTAGCATGGAATTTGTCCTATGATTGCCTTGGACATGTAGAAGGAAAGATTCTATTTTTGTTATAGTAGACCATTTCAATAAGATGGCGCACTTCACTTCATGTCATCAGACTAACGATGCTTTATATATTGCTGATTTGTTTTTGTAGAAGGTTATCTGAATATATGGAGTATTGAAAACTATTGTCCCAGATCAGGACACAAAATTTTTGAGCTATTTCTAAAAAACTCTTTGGAGGAGACTTGGGATTAAACTAGTGTTCAACTCCAGTAGCCACCCTTAGATCGATGGCCAGACTGAAGTAGTGAACAGTACGCTAGGAAATCTGCTCAAAGCTGTTATAAGAAAGAACTTAAGAGATTGGGATCTGTGCTTACCAGTCGTGGAGTTCGCATACAACTGAACTGTCCACAATACTATAGGGAAGACCCCATTTGAGGTCATCTATGGCTTTAACCCAACCATTCCCTTGGTCATGATCTGCACCCCAGTAACTACTGAAGAAAGTCAATCCGGAGTCGATCGCGTTCGAGAATTACATAAACTGCACCAGTCCATACCAGAGAAGATCACTAAATTTAATCAGAGACAGTAAGAGATTGGTAGTCGAGGCTACCAAACTATTTCTTTTCAGCTAGGAGATTTAGTATGGATTCACCTCAGTCAAGAGCGAATCTTATACTTAAGACAAATCAAACTATCTCCTCGAGCTGATAGCCAATTTAAAGTCTTAAAGAAGATCAACTGCAACGTCTACCAGATTAAGTTGCCTAATGATTATGGTGTTTCCTTTACCTTCAATGTGTCCGATCTAATTCCCCATCACCCAACAGAAGACCTTACGAGTGCTCCGGAAGAACAAACAGGAACCTTTTCAGACTTCAGGACAAATCTTTCTAACCCCTAGGCAGATAATAGGAATCAACCCCTTGGACCAATCACACAAAGCTGAGCTAGAAGATTTCAAGGGCTCACATGGAAAATACTAACTCGAAGCCATAACTGAGACGGAGACTCCTATCCCGATCCGATCTTCTACCGACTTGTTTGTTAGATCTTCACATGTATCCAACATGCTCTTGCCTGGCTACGAAGTCTTAATCCAGAAGGTAACCCAGGAAAGGCTAGCCGAGCCGAGCCGAGCTCTCCAATCGATTATTGGCGCCTGACTCCAATTCAGCTGACTTCCTAACCATACTAATTGGCTATCAGGTCCCTGAGTACCAGCACCTCTTGTTTCTGCCTATGTTGTATCATACTCCTAACGTACAGTCATTAAGTGACACGTGCCTTCTGATATAATGTTTTAGAATGATTATTTCTTTCCCGTACTAAATATTCTTTGTCCTTTTTACTCCTTTTTAGCATGATTAATGTAACACAATTGTAAAATACCATTTTGTCTTTTCATACATATAAAATAACCCTAGAGAGCAAGTATATAAACCTCTACTTTCCTTGCATACAAACATTTAACTTTCAATATAGAATTATTCACTTGAGCCACCTTAGTGTTCTCATTATCATTTAACTCCTATCTATTCCCTTCAGTAAGAAGTAGTGGCGAACGACCCTTTAATTCGGACTGGTATGTCATATTCGATGGATTGTTAGCCGAGTAGGATTGGGTAATGTATCATATTCATTCAGTAGTTGCTCGAACTTTGCTAGCTTTTTCTTTATTCTTTTCGGTTTGCTTTATTGTGGTACCTCTCCGTGTGTCCGACCTAAAAAATGCATCAAGATATAATTCGCAAGTCTTTGTCTTGATTGAAACTAAGCCAAACAAAGATAATGCCGATGGTTTACACCATGGTCTTGGGTTTTCTAATATGCTATGCGTGGAACCTTTTGGGACGACTAGCGCTATTATGATTCTTTGGCAAGACAATTTGATGAGTGTGCATAATCACTGTAACTCTTAGAAGCAAATTTTGGTGCAAGTACAAGTAACATCTTCGGACTTATCTTGGTTTATTTTTGCTATATACACACACATGAATTATTTATTTAACAAGATTTATGGTATGAGATAAGTTGTCTAGCATGGTCTATTAATAGTTTATGGATGCTTATTGTTGACTTTAATGAAGTCTTATCTAATAATGAGAAGTGGAGTGGTAAGGATATTATTCAATCAAGAGGGAGGAGATATCAGTTGTGTAAGGATGAGTATGTTATGGCTGATCTGGGACGTATAAATAGTAGATTTATGTGGTCTAAACAATGGCAGAATATTTCATATATTATTCAATTGAAACTAAATAGAGCTCGAGCTAATGCAGCATGGAGGGTATTATATCTAGATTTCAAGATTTTTCATGTTTCTAGAAGTAGAATAGGATCAAGAAAGCTTAGGCCATTTTGGTTCCAACCAATGTGGTTGGATCATCCAAACTTTAAGGACTTTATGGCATCCAATTGGTTTTTATCTAAGGATAATATTGAGATGGACCTAAACTCGTTCACACAGAAATTATGTGAATGGAATAGAGAAGTGTTTAGCCTAGTGCATGTTAAAAAGAAAATGCTTAGGAGGAAGATTGAATAAGTAAGGGAAAGATTATTGTTTGATTTAAGTTAAACTCTTATTCATAGGGAGCAGTTTTCTTCAAGATGCCTTTAAATAAGTTCTTAATTAGGAGGAGAAGCTTTGGGCAACTAAATTACGGGTAAACTAAATCTTAGAAGGAGATTGAAATACCCGGTTCTTTCATATGTCTACATTAGCAAGGCGGACAAAGAGTACAATTTTGGGGCTTTTTATTGATGTTAACAACTAGATAATGGATCCTAGCATGCTAAAAGCCATGACGACAAAATTTTTTTGGGGACTTATATTGCATGGAATGTGTTTTTGCAAAGGCTTATCCACCAAATTGGATGCCGCAACTTAAAAGCTTTGATAATTCGACCTTCTTGAATCCGACTAAAGTGGTGATAGGAGAAGAAGTGAAGAACGCCATGTGGGGGATAGAAAATCATAAAACACCATGTATGGGTGGTTTGCATTCTCAATTTTTCAAAGCATGTTGGTTTGATATTGGGGAATCAGTTTACAATATCATTGTTGATGCTTGGAAAAGTGATAGAGTCCCCAAGGAATTAGCTAGACACTTATAGTTTTGATCCTAAAGAAAAAGGGTATAAACAAAATTAAGGACTTCAGGCCTATTAGCCTCTATACTACCTTGTATAAAGTACTTAGCAAAATTCTTGTTAATCGACTTAGACCACATCTCCTACGGATTACTAGTTTAGAACAAGCTAGCTTTATGCTTGGTAAATCCACCCGAGATAGTGTTACATCTTTTAGGAAATTATGCACTAAATGAAGAGGAAGAAAGGGGACAAGTCATGGATGCTTATCAAATTGGATTTAGAAAAAGTGTATGGCAGGTTAGAATGGGACTACATAAGACATGTTATGCAGTTGTTTGGCTTCCTTGATCTATGGATTAATTTGGTTTGCTCATGTCTGGTTACTAACACTTGTCGTATTAGTTTCAATGGTGTTATGTTGGAAGCTTTTCGACCAAACAGGGGGATGTAGCAGGGCAAACCAATGTTGCCATATCTCTTTAACATTGCCATGGACATCCTTAGTAGGTCCATTGAGGAGCTTGTAGATAGAGGAATATGGAAGCCTATTTGGTTCTGATGCTTAATGTTCCCCTCTCTCATATGCTGTTTGCAGATGATATTATTCTCATGGGTGAGGCATCTAAAGAAAATGCTAGGGTTATGCAGCAAGTCATGAACACATTTGGAATCATGTCGGGCTAGAAAGTTAATTATAGTAAGTCTTGTGTTATCTTCTTTGATAATACTCGAAAGAAAGGATATGTAGTATATTTGTTATTAATATTAATGTAGCATTGGGTTGGTACCAGAGGGTCCCAATTAAGACGGGGGGACAACTGAAGGTAGTGAATTTTTCTTTTCTCTTAGAGAAGACTAAGCAAAAACTATTAGGATGGAAAGCAAAAGTGCTTTTGGCATCAACAAGGAAGATATTAGTCAACTCTTCTTTGGAGAGTATAGCGAACTACTACTCCTAAATGTTGCCCTTACCACAGAAAGTTTGCTCTCAACTTGAACTCCACTATAGAAATTTCATTTGGAGGAATGTAGAGGAAGGAAGATGCACCGGATATCATGGAATAAACTTAGGTAATTGAAGGAGTAAGGGGGATTAGGCATTTATAACCTTTATAGATGAAATAAAGCTCATTTTGTTAAGCTTGCTTGGTATATGCTGAGAAGGAAGCATCTTTGGATTACAATGGTTTGGGATAAATCTAAATTACACTATAGCTAATTTCAAATTAAATGTGGTTCTTGCATGTTCAAATTGTTAAGCAAGTAGAATGAGTGGTCAGGTGATAATGCTTTGTTGCCGCTAAGTAAGATCCCTCATGTGAAGTTCTGGCTAAAGAGATGGAATAAACATGGACTAGTCCATTGATTACTGGTTAGTCCACTTGTTAGTGGAGGTGAGGAAATACTTATTGTTGAAGCTTGGGGTTTAAGTAGTGAGTGGGATGAAGCTAAGTTGGGGTTCCCTATCTCAGATAGTGTTAAGCAATTCCTTGGCACTTTTGACCTAGACTTAGGGATTTGGAGCTTAGATGGACAATAGGACGATATCTTATGGCCACATCACTTAAGAGGAGAAGTTCAAATGCAAACCGTTTACAAGATGATACATGGTGTTGAAGAAGTTGCGAATTTAAAGGGATGATAGGATTGGGCATATAGGTCTTCGACTATATCCCATATACAACATTTGGTGTGGAAGATGATTCATAATGACCTTCTGACAAAGGATAACCTTTGTAGGTGAGGAATTGCGGTGGACAAACGTTGTATCTTTTGCAGGAAGTAGGATGAAAATATGTAACATCTTTTTCTAGGATGTAATGTGATTAGACAGTTTTGGAAGGAGTTGCGGTGGATTGACCAACCTATTGCTACGGCCTATACATCCTTTATGGAGTGGGTAAGGAGTAATGCTACAATGATGAAAATTCCATGAGTTGAGAAGGCTTGTCCTAGAGAAGTGTACTTCTTATTCATGGTATGTGGCATTTGGCCTGAATGCAATGAGTGTATTTTTTGACCATCCTAACGGGATAGGAGTTAGGTAGCCTTTGTTCATAAAGATGCACACGAGTGATGGTCTATAAAAGGAAGAGGAAAGAGTGGGAGCATAGGAGCCTACTTTGCTAGTAAATGGGAGAAGTCGCCAAGGGACGTTATTAAGGAAAAATTTGATAGAGCAGTTGATTGGAGGGGGATCAAGTTTGCTATCTCAGTAGCGGGCTGTAACCGTAAGGGTAGAATCTGGGTAAACTTTAGAAGAAATGCATGGGTCTTACACCATTGGAGGTTGAACTAGATGCCTTGCTTTTGGGTTTGCAATTGGTGAAGGACAAAGGATGGATGAAGATTATGTTGGAATCGGATAACTCTAATGCTATCGATGTTGCCAAGATAGGATGTTAGAATAGCCATTCGGATTCGTTTCATTTATTGCCTAACAATGCTTATCTTTGTTTAGGTATTTTGATAGTGTTTCTTTATACAGGATTGGGCATGAAGCTAATTAGCTTGCAGATACAATGGCTAAAGAAGGACTTAAATCAAGCTCTAGTGATATATTTTCATATTGTTTCCACTTTTTTTGTTGAACTTTGTTGTTGTGGACTCCAACTATTGTTGGTGTGTTGTTTTAGCTTGGCGACTAGGAGATGTCCCTTTTGTGCCATGCTAGTATTTTTGTTTGTGATTTTATCGTACTGAAAAAAAAACAAAAACGTATTTGCAAATGCACACGCACATATCATTATCCTACACCATGAACTTTTTTTGGAAATTCTCTATCTACCTGTAATTATAAATTACATAAATAAGAGACGTGTCAACATATACAAAATCCTTTGAAAACGCTGGTGCCCACCGTAATTTCTGGTATTTGTACAATTAATATTCGTGTTGTTTTGAAAATTCTTAATACGTTTTTACCGTGTATGATTGTACGCGTACCAAATAGATATATATGATTACGTAAGCTTTCGAAATGATAAATGGCAATATATATATATATATATATATATATAGGTATGGGCTATGCCGATAAATCATTTATATGTAGAATAGGTAATAATATATGTAACTTATATCTTTCAATTAGTTATATTCATTGGTTATATTGCTTGGATTGGCAGTGACCAAGGTTTACGGATTTGATTTAGTACTGTCATAGTTGTTGACAGATTTCTTTTACAACCACTATCATATAAATCCTAATGAGGAGATATATATAAGTTTAAGTCTTAAGGTGGTTTATATCATATACATATGTTATATAAACGACATCGAATAGGTTATGATTTGGAAAAATATCGACAAGTACAATCTTATGCAAAACAGTGTGATTATTTGAAAGCCCTTTTAAGATTTTCAAAGTAAATCATTTAAAAAAACAAGATATATATATATATTGCTAGTGTTATCATAGAAAAATCTATATCATAATCAAAGGACTATTGTTTTCCTTATATATGTATAAATATCTGTATGCACTATATATTTTTAGAAGATCTTTATTTACATAATGAATTTTTCTATGGAATCTCAATGATTTGAGATAACCATTATATTTATTCATTAATATTTTTGTTTGAATAGTAATACTATCTTATTATGTATGCTAGGTCTTAAAGAATTATGAAGATCATATTTTAGGTGTATAGTGATTATTTAATATATAAGTAGCTAGATTTGTTTGTTAATACTTATGGTTACCATCATTTAATTATTTATTATTATAGTCTCTTATCATCTTATTAGGAAATGTACTCAATATCAGGCTTCGATAGATATAAAACTGTAGAGCTACCTTACCAGAATGTAACAATATTTTAGAATTTCTTTAAATTTCACGTTAAGTTTTTCCAGGGTTTCACAATTACTCTTGTTGCTAGGTTTTTGAGTACGAATTACTCTCGACCACGAGTTGGTATTAGTAGTGGCTTATTAATCTATTCAGGTACTTAGTGCTAAGTTGATGGACGTGCTTATTAGGGTAGTAATAATATAAATTGGACTAATCTTTACTTGGCCCAATGAAACGATTACTAGTTATGCTTGTATAGTTCATCCAAAGAGCTTGTAGTAGCAGTTCCTTAAGGGGGCATTTGCTAATCTTCTTATGAGGCTTCCAAGTGGAATCGCAAGTTGAGACAATAGAACTGTAACTAGGTTTTAAGGATTTTGGATTCTTGGTGTAAGGAACTATAAAGGAAAACTTATATATATATATATGTGTGTGTTTGTATATATATATATATACATATATATATGTATAGGATCATCATGTGGTGAGATCATGAGTGCTTCCTTATTGTTTGCCTGCTTAAAGCTCAAGATAATAACATGTTGTGTGTTTCCTAGCATTATGTGTGTTTGCATGAATTGATTTGGCATCTGTATGGTTCTTCCAACCTATAGTGGGGTTCGTCTCATTCTTTTGTCTTTTTAAGTATAGATATTGAGGACTACATTATTTGTGAGAAGCCATATATTGATGTTATTAAGGAGGAGGAGAGGGTTAAAGTATCTTTACTTTTACAATGATTAGCGATTGAGGCGGATCATGTGAGTTGAGATTGCTGATGTTTTACTTTAAGGCCTAGAGGAGGAGCTATATTCTGTTTGACTATGCTATTATTGGAGGATTTTGTTTAGTTGTTCAAGGAGATAGACTCCTTAGGTATGTTGATATTACTTGAAGGTTGATATGGAGCATGTAGACACCTACCTTGATATTTTTTATTGTTGTGTCGGGAGTGTGATAGACTCCTCGATGAGTTATGGTTTATTTTGTGACCAAGAAGGTTGCTCGATCCTTGGACTTTGTGGATATGTAACATATTTTTTAAGTTATATTGATGTTGAGTGGATGATATTTCCCACTCTCTTTGAAATTCATTTAGTGATATGGTTGAAATATGATAAGTTATAGGTTATGTTCCTTTGTGGTTGCTAATGTCTTAACATGTTCATAACTAGCAAGAATATGTGACTAGTTATAATGATGATTAGGATCCAGGGTGTTACACCTATTTATAGACTATATTAAAATTTAAGCAAATTAGAAAACTACTTGATAAAAGGAATAAACTAATAACCCAATAAATTAAGAAAAAATGTTTTATGATAACTAATAAACTTAGCAACTAGTCAAAAATAGGAAAATATAGGATAATAAATTGAAAAGATAAGCATATCGAATGAATTCAGCTTTGATGGATAGTAATAGTCAACTGCTTGAGGCACTTGATTGACTGCTTGACTACCTGGTCAAATAGGTCTTTTAATATACTATGCCTAGTCGGAAAGGTCTTCATCTCGGTTCACTTGGACGTCCTATTTCTATGTAAATGTCCAAATTGATGATCTTCAACTTCTAGATATATTGAAATGTTATGGTTTGAAATTTGGGTTGATTCCCTAGTCCTGGCTTCTTCGATGGATTTTGGATACGCATCAATGAGGAGTGATGTGAAGCAAAAACAGAGCGAATGGAAGGAGAACAAATACGAGACAAAAAGAAAGAAAAAGAAAATTTCTAAGCAACTAATTAGACTTGGCAAGTACTTAAGTAGAAGATGTAGACTAATGAAATTAAATAAAAGAAAAGAGGCAGAGACTAGTGAAATTGAATAAAAGAAGAAGAAACAGAACAAGAGGGGGGAAAAAAGATTAGGATAAATCTAAACATACTAATTGAAAAGGAAAAAATGAAGTAGAGAATCGTTTAGATCGACACCAAGATTAATATAACACCCCATTAAGGAAAATGCTCTTTTTAAAATGTTAGAAAGAGACACTTTGTGGAAATTATAAACAGAGTAGTTTGAAAGATTAATGTTAAAAGAAAAATAATAGGATGTTTTCTTGAAGAATATATTGGAAGGAAAACAAAGTTTTCTTCAATTTTGTTCTGTTTGAGGGGAAAAGGCAACACACTTAAAGTATATTGGTTACGGATAAGCGAAAGCTAGAGTTATCACAAAGAAGTGTGATTAAAGGACATGGAGTTAAAAGAAGTAAAAACTTAGGAATAAATGAAAAGACTTCGGTGAAGAAAAAAACAAATGAATTCCAAGAGAAATTAAGATAAGAAGATCTCCGAGGATGTAATCCGTATTAGATTCAGTGAGATTTTTGAGGAGTACAAACAGCTAGAGGGATACATTTGACTATGAGCTACGTTGAGATCTCATAGGAAGTGATATATTGTGATATATCTTGTGTGTCTATAAATGCGTGAAGCATCAGGGCTCTCACTGAGGCATCCTAAGAAATGAAAATGGAAATAGAAATGGAGATGAAATTGGAATGAAAGCTATGGAAAGGAAAAGAGTGGAAAGGAAATCGATAGAAAAGAAAATGAGTAGAAATATTTACTCTTATTTAGATATAAAATGTGGAAATGGGAGAAAATAAGTAGAAATATTTTCGTAATTTGATTAAATTATCCTTTATTATGTTTTTGTTCTTTTTATTATAGAGAAAGAAAAGAATGATAGTTTTGTAATTCCATAAGCTTTCCGCCCATTTCTATAGCTTTCATCACAATTTTGGAGAGAAGAAAAAGAGACTCTTGGGTGGCCATGTTTATCCCATTTGCACCCCGTTTTATGTAAACCCAAACAAATACTTTCTGCCCATTTCTTCTTGTTTCCACGGCATTGCATCAATCCAAACACCGTGTAAGATTATTGCTGCACTGAAGGACATCAATCTAGAGACAACTACCGGCCTGGAGGAGGTTATGATAGCCTCTAATGGCTAGAGGCAAGGTTACCTTGAAGTGGAGACCGTTGCAACCGATGTCAATAGCACGGTAAGTAAGATTTTCTCCATGGAATGATCATAATCTTATCATAAAAGGTGACATGATTAAATGATGGATTGATATAGTTGTTAATAATGATGAATTATTTGTAAAAGCAAATGATGTTAGATCTCAGTCTAACCTTAGGTAAGGACCAAACCTATCATTAGAGGATGTTTATAAGTCCACTTATTTATATTAATGAGGTATTGGCCTGTGCTTCAACTTTGAATGATGCTTAGGAAAGCACCGATACTTCCTACTCTCTCTCTTTGTTTGCGTCTGACAAAATTCAGACTTTGGCCAAAAGGCGAAATTTCAACCGTGTTCCTTTTTTTTTTATCATAATTTTTTTTATTTTTTAGTAGAAAAAAAAATATATTATTAATATAAGATATAATGACAATAGAATAATANAATTTCAACCGTGTTCCTTTTTTTTTTATCATAATTTTTTTTATTTTTTAGTAGAAAAAAAAATATATTATTAATATAAGATATAATAATAATAAAATATTATATTTTATATATTGGTTTGAAAAGTAACATAATATGTTACTAGTAAAAAATTTGAAAATTTGATAAATAGATTTGATAAAATATTCCTTTATGAAAGTCAAAATTATTTTTAAAAAATCATTTAATATATTGATATGATATTCTAAACACCTTTTTTCATATCTACCTAATTTTTAAGAAATTAAGAAATTACCTGAGCCATCATCAAGACGAGAAAGGTCGACGGTGAATTCAACATTCGCAAAGTAGATATGAAAGAATGAGATAAATGAACTTTTGTTACAGAAATGTATAAGAAAGTCCTTTTCCATCCATACAAAATCAAAGTGGATTTTTACATTTTCTCTCATCCCTAAGACTTCCCCATAATTTGTAGGTCTGACATTTGATATTGAAGAGAGAGAGAGAGAGTTATAAAGCAAAAATTAACGGAAAAATACAACTTTAATAAATTTGCTAAGGTATATGTACTTGAAGAGGCCTAAGAGGAGCGATTGTTCTTCTCTTCCACAAATTAACTTCCTTCCTAGGTTTCAAAGTCACTCCACCATTACTGCCACCAATTAAGATTGGTGCTGAAAATGGAATAATGACCTCTTCCTCTTCTTCATGATAATCTGTCCTCTTCTCTTCATCAGAGATATAATTCCAGTGATCTGCATCTATCGGCGCAACCTGAGCCCTCCAATCAAAATTAATTAAAGTGTCTCTACCACTAGCAAACCTCTTCATCTTGCTCAATGCGCATGCACTAGCTCTATCAGGAAGTTCCTTCTTTAGATCACTATACGAAGCATCGTTGCGTGATGATACCCTTTTCGGTTTTGCACCAAGGAGTTTCTTTATGCTTGATGATTTCTTTGTGTTCTTCTCCACATGATCCAACTTACCATGTTTGATCTTGCTCTTACCCTTGATTTGGCCAATGCATGAAACTTTAGGTGAAGTGGGCTCTTTTGCACCAAAACTCTCATCCTTTGCTACCAGCAAAGGACCTGAGAATCTTTTCCCAACATGGGATTTAAAGCTACCTGTTTTCTCTAATCTCTTGTAGAATAAAAACTTCAAGATCTTGCTCTTAAGCATCCCACTTTTTTCCATAGCTGCCTGTGTTTCTCGAGCAAAAGAAGAATACATGTACGCCTATTTATAAGACAATTGTTAGATGGCAAATTAATAATTGTTTGTCTAATTGAATCTATCAAAGGATGATTTAATGGGTTTGGTCAAAGTCGGCGATAGGACTCGCATAAGAACATTTGCTGATTCTGTCATCAGCCCTATGTATCGTCAGTATTCGAATTTGATGCGCGGTCCTGTCTTGTCGTGGCATGCAAATTAATTAGCGGTCAATTTTTACGAAAATAAATATGTTTATTATCTAATAACTCGTACATTTTTGTGAATTATCATATTTCAATTTTAAATGATGGGACCGAATATCGTTTATATTATTGAAAGATCAGTATTCATATTATTATACCCCATTCATTTAGAGGTAATTGAAATTTCATTTCTCACTTAATTCTTATTATACGTTTACTTTGTTTTTTTTTTAAAAGTAATATGAATTACTTAATTCAACCAAAGAATCGTATTTCCTTAGAAAATTTCAAATTTTTCCAAAAAATAACCTTATCTTAATTTACTAACTATCACCGTCAGTGTTGCCACCATTATCATCATCGCTACTATCTTTACCACCACCTCTTTTGCTGCCACCACTATTATAGCCACTAATACCACCATCGTTGATAGCACTACAATCGCTATCGTCAATACCACCATCATTGTCATTATTGATCATTATCACTATTACTATTATTGTCGTCACTATCACCGCCATCATTACTATGGTCCCCGTTAGTTATTGTCACCAACATCGCCATTATTGTTGCCACCACTAACCATCCTTGTCATCGTTGTTGCCGCTATTGTCATGCTACTATCATTGACCACCACTATCATGCCATTTGAGCCAACCACCACTATTACCACTGTCACTATCAACCAATAACCTCCAACCTAACACCCTCCCCCCCACTCCATGGCATTACTATAATCACCAATTACTTTAGGAGTTGGTTAAAAAAAAAAAGATCGAGAGTAATTTAGTTATTAAAATTATATTACATGCTTATTATTAAGTTACTTATAAATTTAACAAAATAAAGTAATAGATATCATACCATTATTATATTTTCTAAGAATTCCAATTTTATTTCCTCTAAATTTCATTGAGAGTGAAGTGAAGAGGGCATTAGATTATAACGAAAGGTGAACATCTAATGACTCATTACATGTTTATCTTTTTATATTTGTCATTTATTGACTTAAAGCTGGACGGCGTAGAATGTTCAAAAGAGTAGGTAACTGAATTGTGCAAATGATGATATTAAGTCATTACTTGGATAGCTTGTTTGGAGTAATATAATACTTTGTTTATGGCTGGTTTCTATATTTAGTCAAGTTAACATAATTTAGGTGACTGCATAGAAGCACCTCAAATTGAGAGATTAACATGGTAGTAAATTAAGGATATATTTCCTTATAAGATATAATTTCATCTAAAGTGATGCGACAGAGTTGCCTTGTAAATAAAAATTAAAATAATGTCTTATGGATATTTTTGAAAGACATATAATTTTATAGGATGCAACTTTTTAAAAAGCTATATTTTTTCAAACAATGGCGAAATATAGATGTCTAATATCCTATATATAAGTTGTTTTAATAATATATCAGAGTATTATATACAATGTTTGAATATAATATATTGCTACTTTACCTTATTGTATAATTTTGACACCACTACTACTGCACATGCACAAGCAAATATTTAAATCAGTTGAATTTGGATACTGTGAACTGCTTGTAGTTCTTCAACGATGGAACGCTTCACCTCTTTCTGTTGAAGAATCAATAATGCGTTATACTATTTATACAATCATTTGCTGTTTCAAGAAGTTAGGTTTCCTGAAATGCGAGATATATATATATATATATTCAATTGTTTGAGATTAGAAAAGAACTTACATCGCAGATATAGATAACCAAGAGCATAAGAAGACGTGTTAAATATTAATAAATCTTCTTTCTATTTATAGAATGAGCTTGTAAAAAATTAATAACAATCTTTTAATCAATGGAGGTTGGGGCCTTGCCCAGTCCTCTCCAGTCGTCCTTGGCTACCCCCGCCGTTGCGGTGGCAGAACAACTTCTTTTATGATTTTTCTCTCTCTTTTTTTTTTTTTTAAGTTTTGGATCTTCGCTCTTTTTTTAAAAATATTTTTGGAATTTTTAAGGTTTTTTAATTATTCACTTAAATATTTAATTATTTAATTTTCTAGTATTTATTAATAATTTTCTTACATAATATATATTATTATCTTATTTGATTAAGTTAATTATTTTGACCTATAATATCCTCCACATGTGATGGATAACTTAATGCCATTAATAAAAGACTTGTTTGCAAGCATTTACAAACATTGAGGCTTTAAATGCAAAAAATAAAAAGCTTAGGACTAAAAAAAAAATAATAATAAAACAATTGGGACTGGATTTGTACTTTCCCACATAAGCATTATATATAACTCGTGTTAAAGGACACGTTTTTCTATTTGTCATTTATTGATTTAAGCTAGACCGCGTAAATTATTCAAAACAGAAGTTGTACGGAATTAGTCATTACTTGAATACCTTGTATTTAGTAGTAATACTTGTCTGGCCGGTTTTTACTTTTTATTTAGTCATGCCGATGTCATTTTGGTCGCTACTTACAAACATCTCGATTTGAGAGATCACACAGCAAAATTTTATACGAGAGGATGGAACTTTTTAAGAAGTTGCATCTCTTAGATAGTGGCCTAATGTTCAACTTCATAATTATATGTTATATAAATATTATTTAATGTAATAAGAATTGTTACTTATTAATATAGTAGAATCGTAACAGTTTTATTATATAAATTATTATAAAATAGAAGCCGATCTCGTAATTGTTATTACATACTTGATTTATACAAAACATTTATAACTAATTCACTTTGAATTATATAATTTATAAAATGATATCATTAGTTTATCTACGAAAGTCTCAGTACATATATTAATACTCAGGCAATAGAAATATTACTTACATGAAAACATCCAATTAACAATAAAAACTCCACAAATCAAGTTGTTCTTTGATTTTGAATCCTCAATCCCCAAGATCTAATGACAGCTAATCTTAAGGAAGCTAGACTATAGCAACAAGTTAGCACCTATGCAAAGATTTATAAAGATGTGTGCAACCAATCACTCAGCAAACTTGGTTGGAGATATAAAATTATATATCAAGTATAAACAAGGTTATTAAATAATTATTTAAATACGATACAACAAATAAATACCATCGCATGATATTATTTGATCCATAATGAGATTAAACAAGCCATACCTGCTTTAATTCGGGTTAAAGAGTTTTAGCGTATATACAGTAGCTCATGACTAAATCTAAGTTTGTGTAATAGAAACATCCTTCCACAACTAGTCTTCGAACCACTACCTTTATCCTTATCTTGACCTCCTTTCTTGTCACTTAATTCAACTAAGGATAAAGGAGAAACCATTATACCATAATACTATCCCTTTTAAAGGTTTTGGTACTTAGTCAGAGAATTCTAAGTTTTCCCTAATAGATTGCAATACATGTCTAGTTTAAGATTTTAAGTCTAATAAAATTAAATTCATTTTAACAGATAATTGCATTCTACAACAGTAGCTAGTAGTATGTAATCAAGCATTAGAGACACATGCAAGTATGCGCACAAACAAGCTAATTGTAAGCACAATGAAGTGTAATCTTAACCTTTTGAGCATGGTTGTTAAAATCGCGATTCTCTTGTTTATTTATATATATAGAATTGGTAGAATCGAATAAAACTAGTAGAATCGTAAGTTTATAAAATTGTACGTGAAAGTTCATAATTTTACTAAAAATTTTTACATAAACGATTTTATATTCATTTTAATTAAGAAAAACATTATAAAATCATAAACTCGTAAAATCGTAACTTTAACTCGCGATTTGAACAACTATACTTCCGAGTACATAAAGCAATGTTTCGAAATACAGTAACGCATTAATCCCGAACTTACTTAGCTTCTCGCATGCTTAGTAAGGTATAACTTGTGATGTGGCTTTTCTGTTATTCCCTATAATATAAATATCAAGTTATCAAACTCGTGATTTTATTTAGAATTACTAGAAGGTCAATAGAATCAGAATATAAAATCTAAACATGGAAACTTAAATTTCTACAACCTATATAAAATAGCTTTAAAAACTATAGATATGCTTATAATAATTATTCAAAACTTAAAATACATGATGGGAATAAGGAAACAGAGAAATTAAGTTCTTTTCATATAAAAAAATCTTAATAAGATAAAATTTAACATGTGTAGAAGAAAGATAAATAAAGTCAAAACTAAACTTTTTTTATTATCTTTTTTAAAATTTAATGAATTAAAGAGAATCAAACATTTCAATTTATTTTAAAGTATTAATAGTATAAATTGAAGCATATAGTTTTTTTTTTTTTTATAATTTTTGTTACTGGAGCTGAAACTTAGACGAAGGCTATGAACATAAAATAAGGAACCGATAAGGAGAGAAATAGGAAAAACTAAAATAAAATAAGATAGAGAAGATGATGTAATACCTTAATAATTGATCGCTTGTAAAAGTTTAGTTGTATTTATTCATTTTTTAGCCCATTTAACTTAAATATGTAAAATTGATAAACTTGGTTAAAAATATAAGTTTCTATTAAATTTATATATAAATTCGGTTAAATACATGAGTTTCTACATGAAAACGGTTTTATACATTAGTTAACTTAAAGGAGCTTTTGAAAATCATAAACTCATAAAATTGCATGGATAGAACCATAATTTTAACGACTATGATAAATATCATTTTAGTATTCATACAGTTACTATATATAGGTTTTATTTCATAGCTCAAATTATTATCTTTAGTTTAAGATTATACCATGCTTAATTATCCAGGTTTTAGGCCTCTTGTAGTTAGTTTCGCATTTATCTAGTCTCTAATTTGGCTTTTGATTCAATTTCTAATTCCAACTTAATTCATAAATCTCAGGGATACCTTCTGACCTATCCTCTAGAGTTTAACTAACTACATTTCAAGTGTGTAAAGTCTTTAATTCAGATTCCGATTAACTTCTTAGTTCACTCTACACACTCTATCTCTAATTTAGCTTCTAAATTAGCCTTTGATCAATACGTACTGCACAATTTAGTTGAAATTCCTACGATTTCAACATATACTTCCACTCCATAGTTAAGGACAATAACCAAATAGTAATTCCAACCTCAGCCCTATCTTATACACATATTTCACTACTTATTATTTACAAAATTATAAAATCAATTATGCCCTTCCTTTTAACAATTAAGGCAACTGAATAAATGACTTATATCCTAAGAAATTTTGTTTTCCTTCTATTACATGTCTTCAAAACCCATTTAGATTCAAATCACTATATAAACCACATCCATTATTTAAGTTGACTATATGAAAAAACCTCAATAGCTTACTTTTTTATGGAAATAAAAAATTTTTAAATATTCAATTCTAAAATTTCAACAAACTAATTACATAACATGAAAATATAGTGTGTGAATATCCTATATTCAAAATTTTAGATAGAGACTACATCATTTGACCTTTTTAAAATTCAATTGAAAATTGGTGTACATGTGCAATTTCTTAAGGAACATATATTTTTATTTACAATTTTGTAATTTGTTTTCATTTTTCAAATCTACACATGAAATTACTTAGGAAAACCAAAATTCATGATGCTCCGACCATCTTTGAAGTCAGCTTTAGACACTACCTCTCATGGTAGGTGGTGGTGATCATCTTCTCTCAGGTTTTGGTTTAATGGCTAAATGCCAAATTTGTTGTATTTTACACTATTTTTCTATATTTTTTCTCAAATCCTTCTCTAACTTATTTTTCCTTTCACTAATTTTTCCCAATCAGGCCTAAACAAATCAAAGAAGGGGTTTTCAAATTTTTATAAACAAGTTTGGGGTCGGTAGGATTTTTCTTTGCATATCCAAATGTCATTAGGTTAGTTTCACTACCTTGTTGAGTCACCCACAACTTGTTGATTATACTTAAATCTCTCCTTTAGGCTTGCCATGCATAAAATAGATTTCCCCCCGGTTGCCACCTATCCTTTCTAATGTTTTTTAATTATTTACTTTTAATTATTTAGTATAATTTAGGTAATTTCGGGTATATTTCTTATATATAAATTCATATTTAATACAAATAAACACTTCTGAACATTATTTTATAATTTTTAGTGTATGTATATTTTATCTTTAGTGATCCGTTAATTTTTAGAACTCATTTTACGCACTTCTAATAAATAATGCGTAAAATGCATATATTCTATAAACATAATATTTTATTATTTTATTTTCTTAAAATCCAATTAGGGTCACTTTTACCGATACTGCTAACTTTGTCGTAAAATTCGGATTTGATTAAATAACTTTTGCGATCGTCCTAAATTTTACGAGCGAGTCTCAAAAGAATCATGTATAACATAGACATTATTTTATGTAATAAGAATACAATGTTTGAATAGAATATTTTTCTAAATTTATATTACCAAATATTTTTACACCACTACCACTGCATGACCCAAGTAGATATTTTTACACTGTGCTTGGATAGGTAAAACCTATAGAAATTAAAAGAAATAGAAAGAAAATATGTGTTTGATAACTTAAAAAAAAAAAAAGGAAGAAATGAGATGAATTAGTTGGTATTGAACGGAAAGAATTCTACTCTAAAGCTCCATTTTTTTTTCGCTTTAAATTCCAAGAGAAACCTATCGAGTGGAAACCTTATGAACTTACAAAAATGCCTTTAAACAAACAACTAGTTCATTTTCTTCTTAGTTAAATTTGTTGCCTTTCTTCTCTCTTCTCTTCATGGTTGAAATTTGAGTTTGCCTCTCTTCCACCACCCCCCCATGATTGGATTCTGGTGGGTATTACAACTCCTCCCTCCCTCAATCTCTCTTGAAGATCGGTCTATTATCTCTCTCTTCTAATTCTTTATACATGAAGGGTGATTTAGTCAAGTTCAAAAAACATTTCTGCAACTTTCCTTTCATTTCTATCTTTTTATATTCAAGCAATAAAAAAATTTATATTTCCTTTAATTTCTTTTTCTTTTTTTTTTTTACTATTTATATCTTTTCTCCCATTTCTACTCTTCATAAAAGTTGCCAAACATAGTGAATTCACTAGAATTTGGGGTATGGTAAATTGCTAGTAGTTCCTTGGATGGACGATGGAACACCCGACCTCTTTCCATTGAAGCATCAATAGTATATTATAATATACAATCATTTGTTTTGTATATCTATGTATAATATATATTCACCTGTTCGTGGTTGAAAATGAGGAATTATGTATCACTAGATGCAGTGCAGATAATCAAAGATCATAAAATGACGTATTTTTTAACCAACCGACCTAGGTCGATGCCAGTAGTTTCATAATTGAGCCTTTGACGAAGGACTGTTTTCCAAGAAGTGATAATTAGTGGATAACCCTTATTTAGTCTATATAATCCTAAATTAAGCAATTCAAGTTTAAGAACTTTAACCAATAAATCGAGTTACTTAACTTTGAAAAGGTTCTAGATGGAAGAACTTCCTTGCACAATACCATAGATTAATTTTTTTTTTAACTACATTATTCTTAAACCTTAAAAAATTATTGAGAACTTTTTTGAAGGACTCTAAAATATAGAGGTTCATAAGAGCATCAGCAATGCAAGTTACTTAGCCCTGTTCTTGGTGTGAAGGAACTAAAATAGAGTGCCTTAACTGATAGATGCTGGTGATATGGAGTTGCTGCATTTCTCTGACAAGTAACTTAGCTTGTCAATTTTTTCTCTTTTTTCTTTTAATTTTTAATTAGTTAAAATCTAATATTGGGATCCACAAAAATGTTAAATGAATGTTAAGAGATTATTATGAAGTACTCAGGGATAAAATAATAAATTTATTGAGATTGTAAGTTTCTTATGATATTGATGTAATCCTTAAAAGTACAAAATGAAGTACTCATAATAAGAGGAGAGTTACTTAGGGTAAAGGAACCTTCTAAGAAACTCACCAATAAAATTCACTTAAGAGAAAATAATGCTGTATGAAATAAGAAATATGAATTTGCCTGAATGCAAGCAAGGAAATATAGTGCTCGAGTTTTTCCATAATTGCCAAAACACACAAAAGACTAAGTTTCTTTCTATACCATGTTTGTTGAGCAAAAGCAAGAATACATTTACGTTTATTTATAAGACATCTGTTAGATGGCAAATTAATAATTGTTTGTCTAATTGAATGTATCAAAGGATGATTCAATGGGTTTTGTCAAAGTCGGCGATAGGACTCGAAAAAAAAGAAAAAACTTGCTGATTCTGTCATCAGGCCCCGTGTCTCGTTAGCATTCGAATTTGACGCGTCTTCCTGTGTAGCATGCAAATCGATTAGCTGTCAATTTTTACCGAAATAAATGTGTTTATTATCTAATAACTCATATATTTTTGTTATCTATTATATGACAATTTTAGAAGAGGAAATTAAGTTTGGTCCATCTTATTAAAAGATGAGTATTATTGTTATCTATTATATCACAATTTTAGAGGAGAAAATTAAGTTTGGTCCATCTTATTAAAAGATCAATATTAATGATATTAGATTAAGACGTCTTATTATCTAATGACTCATATTAAAGGACATGTTTATGTTTTCATATTTGTCATTTATTGACTTATAAACCGGATGGTGTGGAATATTCGAAAAAGTGGGGACTGAATTGTGCAAATGATGATATTAAGTATTTACTTGATTAGCCTGTTTCGAGTAATAATCCCTTGCTTATGGCTAGTTTCTATTTAGTCAAGTCAATATAATTTAGGTGACTACATAAAAGCACCTCAATTATTTGAGGGTATAAATTAATTAATAAATTTTCTTTCTAATCATAGAATGAACTTGTCAAAAATTAATTAGAACCTTTTAACTGCAATCTTCTTCATTGGCCATAAGGGTCAGCGAGTACAGATTTAATAAGATATGAGACTCTATTTGTACCTTATCTTTTAGTATAGCTTTCAAATTTTGCTATTAATATCTTATCCTGTGGTACTTTAAAATCACTCTATATTTTGTAAATTATATATGATATAAGTTATCCAGTATAATCTGTGAGTCTTTTTTTTTTTTTTTATAAATTTCAATAAAACTAGTTTTCTATTTATTTTCCTTTCCTTTCCTTCCAATTTCTTTCAATGATTTTTTTTTTGGATCATTTTCTTCACTAATTATTATTATACAAGCATATTAATTTTAGTGAAATCTTGATATAGACTGTAAATACTAAATAAATAATTGTAAATGAGACTCATTTGAGGGATTGACTTATTTTGATAAGAAGAATATTTATAAATTATAAATTATAATATCTTAATTCATAGTCAACGTTTGTAGTGATCCTTCATATATCATGATTACTAAATTTTAACTTATCAACTAAATCTTTTTCAAACTTAGTACGGATCCTAATCTTGACTTCAGGAGTGGATTTCAAAAGTTAAGGAAATGTCATCGACATAAGGATCAGGAAAAAGGTACAAATACTAATTTCGACTAAATCTTAGCTTGAACAATATTAAAAATTTATTATAAAATGTTTTTTAAATCTAATTTAAAGAAATTATTGTATCAAAAGAAAATTAATTAATAACATACCTTATTTAAGTTACTTTATGCAAATTCATTTTTTTTTTTTAACTTTAGTAGAGTTAGACTTAGTAAATGGGGAAGATGAAGTGGAAAGAAAATGCAATAAAAAAAAAAACTAAGGAGGAAGAGATTGACATGAGGACATTGGGTCTAGTTTAGGGAACTTATGAGTTGCATTTTGTTAGTTTTTTAAACCTATAAAAATGAAATAGTATTTTTTTAATTTATTGATTTTATTTAATTATTATTATAGAATAAATACAAGATATTGTAGAACTTTCACCCTATATACTTAATAATACAGATTCTAGGGTAGGTACGTAGAATTGTTGACCTTATACTTATACCCTACTTTGTAGGTACATGTTCCAAAAAATTACTATAAAAAACTTATCCTATGACTTTAAATGTCTACTCGGAACCTACTCGATTAAAGTAGAGTCCGGATGGATATTCTATAAAACAAGATCATCTACTCGCCTCTACTTGGCCATCCTCTCCTATTGGGTGGTTGAAGGATTTCTTTTACAATTTTTTGTTGATTTATTTTAAAATTTTTGGATTTTTTAATATATTTTTGGAATTTTAAAAATTTTTTAATTACTTTAATTATTTAATTTTTAGTTTTTTAAATAATTTTCTTACATAATAAATATTATTATCTTATTTGATTAAATTAATTATGTCGGCCAATTTGATTGCATCACATGTCATACATAGCTAAAAAGCTTAATGCTGTTAATAAAAGGACTTGTTGAGGCTTTAAAAGTAAAAAATAAAAGGTTTAGGATTGAAATAGAAAAATAATGAAACAATTAAGACTAAATTTGTACTTTCCCATATAAGTATTATATTATATAACTCGTATTAAAGGACACGTTTATCTTTTTCTATTTGTCATTTATTGACTTAAGCTAGACTGTGTAGAATATTCACAAGAGTAGGTGTACAGTGTACTGAATTGTGCAAATTATGATATTAGCCATTACTTGAATAGCTTTGTATTTAGTAATAATACCTGTTGTTGGCTGGTTTTATCTAGTCACGTCAATATCATTTAGGTCATTACATACAAACACCTCCATTTGAGAGATCAACATGGTAAGAATTATGGATATTTTCTTTATAAGATGTAACTTTATGTAACTTGATGCGAACTTTTTACAATGTTGCATTGTACAATCATGTTTTATGGACATTTTTGAAGATATATAATTTTATACAAGAGGATGCAACTTTTAGTTGCATCTCTTAAATAATGGCTAAATATAGATGTCTAATATCATAATTATATGTTATATTAATATTATTTAATATAATAAACATGGTTGTCACAATCATAATTCTATTTACACAATGTTCTACTAGTTTATAGGTGTCTTTTCTAAGTTAAATCATGCATAAAATCACATTTGTATAGACTTAAGCTAGAAATGTGAGTTTAGATATACGATTCTACGAATTCTATCTTTTTTCGAGTAAAATTATGCATAAAATCATTTTTGCATAGACTCCTGGTTGAAATGTAAGTATAGATATATGATTCTACGAGTTTATGGTTCTACTAATTCTATTCATTCTGTACGATTCTATACAATTATACTAGATCTAGGTCCATCAAAACTAAGAAAAAGAATTATGCTTCTATGATTTACAGCAAATCAATCAAATTGTAGTAAAATGACACCACATTTACTTCTTTAACTTAATTTAATTGATTACATTATTAGTTACAATGTTGAAGATCTCCATCGAAGATGAATTAATAATTTATGAAGAAGGCATATTTAATTCATAGAGTAATGATTAGCTGAATATCATTTCAGGTGAAGGGATAATAAAAAACATGAATATAATATTATACAAAAGGTTGGTGTACTTATAGATATAGAGAGCCTTAGACGATGATAGTGGGATCGAAAATGATCTAGAGATTCATAACATTAGTACTATGGAAAATGAAGTATGGACCAATGCTTCAAAGGGACATGGAACAAGATGACACGGATATTATCGATAGTAGTACAAATAATAGATTGACAATGATGACAATGATAACCATGATTATGAATTTATGATTATGGTTGGGAGAGCATATAGTAATTTTGGTGATGGCAAGATATTGTTGATTAATATTTTATTTTTAGTTTAGTATTTTATCATAATAATTTATGATGTAATGTGTTGATATATCATTTTCGCTCTATAGATTTGCTAGCAAGGATTCATCGAATTTAGGCTTCTTATAAAACAAAACACCATTAATGGGGTGTTGGAGTTTGCTTCAATATGACCATTTCAATGTTTAAGTCAATTTTATACATTGTACTATAATAACATTAGTTCGGCCTACACTTTTGAGCTAGCAAGCTCCTATCCAAGGACGCATCATCCTTGTATCTGATTTGACGAAAGAAGGGGAGACCCTTCATGAATTTGTGGCGTAGTTCAACAACACTGTTATTGAAATCCCCCAGTTTGATGAGGGAGTATCTATTCACATAGCCTACTTCGGCATTCAGCTGTCTAGAGATTTTTACTCCTTTATTTACAAGAGCAAACCTAAGAACTTAGCTGAATTTTGGTAAAAGGCCTAAAAGTATATAGACTAGGGGGATAATATTTACGTTAGGTGTGAAGCTAACTTGGAGAGGTCAGGGGGTTTAAAAGGAGAAGGGGTCTGTTAAGGATTACCTTGGTGGCAAAGCACCTAACCACCTTAATGGGGGAAACCCTAAAAATAAGAAGCACCTACAGCTCATTCTAGCATATTCACAACATACACCCCTTAACCATCCTTTAGGCCAAGTTTTAGTGGAGATCTAAGGAAGGGGCCTACTCTAAAAGCCTATAAAGATGGGAGGCAACCTCAGCTATAGGAATTTTGACAAATATTGTCAGTTTCATGAAGACTATGACCATACTAGGGATGAGTGCTTCTAGTTGAAGAATGTTGTAGATGATGCTATCCAAAGGGGCTTCTTCAGAGAGTATATCATTGATGCCAATGATTGTAGTGAGATGGATCTTAAGAGACGACAAACTGAGGAAGCTCGAGAGGAAGATAACAATGACCTTCGTAATAACTGAGCCCCTAACAACATTATCATTATTATAGTTAGGGGACACCACTGCTGGAGTCAGCTAAACTTTAGTCGCTCAACTAACATCCCATTGGAAGTCATGTTAGTGAAGGAGAAGAGGCAATAGTAAGATACCTCTATCTCTTTTTTCTGATGAGGATCTTAAGGGTGTTGACATTCCCTACCAGGATGCCCTTGTTATAGGGGTAAGGATCTCCGGATTTGGGATCCTAAAAATTATGGTTAACACTAGTGACTCTACCAACATCCTCTTCAAACATACTTGCGATAGGATGTGGAAAAAGCTGCTCATGTGGATGAAATTGTAACACCACAACTTGATTGGCTTTAATGGGGGACTGTTCAACCAAGGCACATCATAACTCTCGATATGGAACTTGGTGATGACAATAATGTCGCTAGGTAACTTGTAGAGTTTATGGAGGTGGATTGCCCATCCCTTTACAACACAATACTGGGACGACCTAGCCTCATAAGCTTTAGAGTCATTACACCATCCTTCCACCTTTTGGTTAAATTCCCCATTCTAACTAAAGTGGGAATTTGCCAGTGTGATCAAAAGCTCTTGAGGGAGCCTTATGTAAAGACAACCAGAGGAGATGGCGTCTTTGTGCTTGAAACTAGACCATAGGAGAAGCTCGAGGATAGAGGCGAGTTGGGGCAAAAGATTGAGGAGGTGTAGATCGGTGATGATCCGAATTAAACGACAAAGGTTAGGATCTCAACACTTCCTGAGTTGAAAGAGGCAATCATCTAACTTTTATGGTATAATGTCGACAGGTTTACCTGCTTATCATTGGACATATTGATCGACTTAACAACTTATAACCTCAAAATAGATGAGAAGATCTGGTTTATCAAGAAAAAAAGGAGACATTTTGCCTTAGAGCAACAAGCCATGATCAAAGAAGAAGTACAAAAGTTGCTAAAGGCTAGCATTTTCTAAGGGGAAAAAATACTCAACTTAGCTAGCAAATATTGTACTAGTCAAGAAGAAAAATGGGAAGTGGTGGATGTGAGTCACTTATATCGACTTGAACAAAGTCTGCCTAAAGGATTATTTCCCTCTCTTGAGAATTGAACAGTTGCTGGACTCCATGCTAGGTCATGCATTATTGACCTGAACTAGATCAAGATGGACTCGCGAGACGAAGTCCACACTTCCTTCATCATTGATTTTGGCAGTTATAACTACACTGTAATGCCTTTTGGCCTCAAGAACGCTGGGATGACATATTAATGGATGCTAACCAATTTCTTTAAGTCTTAACTCAGACACAACATGAAGGTTTATGTTGACGACATGATCATCAAAAGTAAATGGCTTAATGACTGTGTGAAGCACTTGTAGGAGGCTGTTGATCGAATGAGGAAATATGACATGAAGTTGAACCCTCAAAACTATGTTTTTGGGGAGGCCTCCGATAAGTTTCTCGACTTTATGGTTACCCAACGTGGCATAGAAGCTCATCATGAGAAGATCACCACAATATGGGACATGAAGCTCCCTTCTACTGTGAAGGAAGTGCAGAAGCTCATTGGCATGATAGCATACTAAGCAGGTTCGTCTCACGAAGTGCTGAGTTTTTCAAAATCCTCAAGAACCTTAAAGGATTTGAATGGACTCCCTAGTGTCAAGCCACCTTTGTTGAATTGCAAGACTTCTTAAAGTACCTATTGATCTTGGTGAAGCCTCTTTCTTAGAGCACCCATTGAATAGATTCCCTAATGTCAAGCTGCCTTGATTGAATGGCTATCAGTAATTAAGTACTATCATCCGTACTAGTTAAGTCTGAAGGAAGGGAGTACACGCCCCTATATTGTGTCGATCATATCCTCTAAGGGCCTAAGGTTAGGTACTCCAAGATTAAGAAGTTCACCTTAGCCATAGTAATCTTAATACGGTGGCTTTGCTCATACTTCCAAGCAACTAGGTCATTATACTATTTGATCATCCATTGTGAATAGTACTTCACAAGCTCGATGCATGTAGGTAAATGGTGAAGTTCATGCTTAAGCTTAGCACATACGGGATACAATATTAACTACGAATGGCTTACAAGGCACAAGTCCTGGCCGACTTCATTATGTAATATACAGGAAAGGAGGAAGCACTGCTAAAAGATGATAAGCTGGTGTGGACTCTCCATGTTGACGGCTCATCTAACTTGGTAGGAGGAGGTGTAGGAGTAATACTGATAGGCAACGAGTCTCAAAAACTAAAGACGAGGTATTTGGGGTTCAAATTGGTATGAAGGGTAGGAAGTGAAATGGGGGTTTTGACGGTAAATGTGTATGAGTATTATGCACCAAAACATAAACACAATTAGGGGTTAAACTCGAAATAGGATTCGATACAACTCACGAACACTAAATGTCACTTAGAGATTGAATGGGGGTTAGATGCAATTCACTAATCGGCTCAAATGAGGGGTGGTTAAGATTGATAAGAATGCAAGAAAGATTAAAGAGTTATTTAGCACTCAATAATCTGGTAAATACTAACTTTAAGTGCTCAAGAGTATCCTTACTCAAAAAAGGAATGTTCAAGTGTAAACACATTATTTGAATATTCTTTACTGATCATCTTCTCATAATTACAAATGTTGCTATTTATAGTAAGTTCTAAACCCTAGTGGTAGAAATCGTAAATAATGTATAAGGCCTTAAGCCTTAAAGAATAGGCCCGTAAATAAAATAAAGATAACATGTACAGGAATACAAAACTATGCGTTTAATAGAAGAAGTTGGCATGCATCATTTTGCTTGTGTTAGAAGGAGTATGGTTCGAATTAGTCGAAGTCGACAATTGGATGTTTGGGTTAGGGTAGGAGTCCTTAAAGTCTCGCAGTGCTTGGTCAAGACACTTGAAAGATTGACCCATAATTGTTGAATCCTACGATTAGTCGACACTAGTCTCTTTATGCTGTGCCGAGTGGATCTTAAGCCTCCAACTCTCAACAATGTGCTCTCTCAGCTTCTTGGTAGACGACATACCTGATGCCGAATGTTTGCCTTTCTACCTCTTGGTTGTTTGGCAACCACTAGGGCTCGGTATAAACTATTCGACCTCGGCTTTGAGATAGTCGTAGGTTGATTCCTATCAAGTACTCATCGGGCTACACAAGATCACAGTTTGTTATGCCTTCAAATTTGACTTCGAAATAAGTAACAAGGAATTCGAATATGATGCTCTCATTGCTTGTCTTCAACTGGCCAAAGAGGTTGGTGCCAAACATCTAGAGGTCTTCTCGAACTTGATGCTCATCGTCTACCAAGTCCAAGGTGAATATGAAGCTAGGGACAAGTTCATAGCAAGGTACCTAACATGTAACTTAGCGGTAGACTGGTCGTCTAAACTTACCTCGACGTAAATACAAAGGCCCAAGGTGAAGGATAGAAGGATCTATATTAAGTACCTGCTGGAGAAGAGTATCAACCTAAATAGAGTTGAGGTCCCAAAACTCAGTGGCGTAACCACTAAGTGAAGCTAAATGGACTCCATCAAAGAGAACTTAGAGCATGGTACCTTACGGTTCGATAAGAAGGAGGTCAACCTCCCCCTCTTACAATGCCTTTGTCTTGAAGAAGGCTTGTATGTTATGGAAGGGCTATATGTTGGTGTATGTAGCAATTACATCTAATCTTAAGCTCTCTACATCCGAAGCAGGATGCAAAGGCTCTAGCTCAGAAGTGCCTATAGTGTCAAAAGCACGCTTTGGTCACTCATGCCCTTAGCTTCAATCTCTAGCCACTAACTAACTCATGGCCTTTCACCTAGTGGGGCATTGATATCCTAGGCACCTTCCTAAAAGTATTCGAAAGACATTAGTTTATAAAGGTAGCAGTCGATTACTTCACAAAGTAGGTTAAGGTTGAGGTCGTTGCCAAGATTGCGAAGAGGAGTATGGTGTCATTCGTCCTCAATAAACATCTTCTCTAAGTTCAAAGTCCCTTATGCCCTTATAATAGACAACGGATGATAGTTCAACAACCCAAAGTTTAGGGAGTCTTGCGCCAAGTATCACATCAACACTTATTTTACCTTAGTGGGCTACCCACAATCAAATGACTAAGTCGAGGCGACTAATAGGATCATCCTAAACAACATTAAGAAGAGGATAGACCGAGCATAGGGTAGATGAGCTCCTAAACATCCTGTGAAGGTACCTAACCACTCATCGAATGTTAACTGGTGATACTCCATTCCATTTAGCCTTTAGTTTGGAAGCCATCATGCCCATAGAATTAGAGCTCCCTAACATTAGAATATAGTCATTCAATGCACTTGCAAATGAGTCTATCTTACAAGCCAGTGTAAATGTTATAGAAGAAATACAAGACTTAGTAGCAATTCGGGTGGCCACCTACTAATACAAGGCTGCGTGATATAATGACAAGAAGGTTAAACACAAAGAGTTCAAGATTAGAGATATGGTCTGTAGAAGACTATAAGCTATGGGCTTTTGTAAAGGGTAGTGGAGATTAGCCCCTAATCGGAAGACCCAGTTAAAGTAAAGGAAAGCTTAGGGAATGGTGCCTATTGACTCAAAAGATTGGATGAAAAGCTTATCCCATGAACATGGGACACCAATAGCCTTAGAATGTATTTTGATTAGCTTATGTAATTTTTATCCATATACTTATCAATTGTTAATAATAAACAAGTTTTATTCCTTAAGTGCCCTATGTTTGCTTTTTATTTAAAGTGTTCTTAATTTCGAATGTTTATGTTTAAGCCCATGATAGTGAATGGATATATGAATTATGAGTCCTTATAAGGACTCTTAACCATCGTGCCTTTTTAGGCTTGGGTAGACCAAAAAACTACCAACCTAACCTCCATTAGGTAACCTTGATAGCAGGGTTCGTCCCCTCATATGATTGCAGAACTCTTCTTGTATTAGTTGGAACACCACTAGTTCGGCCCCCTAAAGTGACCCAGGCCACTTACAGCCAAATGGTCTTGTTAAAGAGTAAACCTAACTCTTCAATAAAGTAACTTAAGCTACAATTTCCCCCTGAAAAATGTGCTAAATATTAAGAAGTGAAAGGCGCAATGACGAAAACACAAAAGAAACATAAAACTTTTCATTATGATTGAGCACATACAAGACATAAGACTGACATTGGTCTAAACAGGCCTTTATAAGTCATTTGCACTTACAGATCATTCATTTACAAAAAGAAAAAAAATAACAAGAAAAAGAAAAGGGAAAAACAAAACAGTTGAGCCTTGTACTTTAGATTAGCTAACTTCAGTAGCTCCAAAAAGTCTGCCGCCTTGATCTACTTAGAGGACCGATCCAAGGGAGCTTGAAGTGAATAGGCTTGATGAGGAGGAAGAAGAGAGTCTTTGCTAGTAGGGAGCTTGGACTTGCCTTGACCCTCTAATTAGTTGCCTTCAGGAGTGACCTCTTATAGGGTGTTCTTGGTAAGAGAAGTTGGGGGAGCATCATCTTGGATTGCTTGTATAGTTGGATTGGACACTTCTTGCGATGGGTAGGCCCATCCAGGAAGCTTAAAAACTCTAAGTCAAGGCTAAGGTACCCCTTGAGTACTTTGGCCTTGATGGTTAGGTCTGGCTTAACCTAATATCCTTATATTGATTCGTTTACTGTTTGGACTTAAAGAAGGTAGTGTGAACTTTCTCCTTAACAGTCATATAAATAACATCCCCCTTCTCGAAGTTAGAGGTCAACTCCTTCATCTCACCAACCTCCCTCTGAAGTTCCTTCACCTGCTTCTCTAGCTCTCCTCTTTGGTTAGCTAGGCTCATAGAGAGGTTCCTGATTGAGACATATTCTTCGTCCTTCAAGGATAGCTTCGCCTTCACCTTGGAGACCTCCACACTTAAATCCTAATTGCATTCATTAAGTTTAGCCTAGGCTTGTCGCTTTTCCTCTAGTTGCTTCATAAGCTCAATCTTAGACTTCTATTCTTCTTTAAGCTGCCACTAAAGATCAACGTTCTCTACAATGGCCTTCTTTAGAGCCTCCCTTTCCTCCTTTTGCTTCCTCTCCAACTTAGCTTCCAACTTTTCTACTTGATGCGAGACGTGTGTAAACCTTTTGTCAGTCTTTTTATACTTTTAATGATAACATAGACATTTAAAAAAGAGTTCAATGTGCTAATCTCTCTTGTCTTTCAACTCCATGTTAGCATGCCTTACCTTCTCACAAGCATTTTCAAAATGCTCAAACCATTTGAGCATTTTCTTGTTATATTGCATAAATGAAGACATTGACAATGTCAGATAACTACAAATGAATGACAAGTGGATGAACCAACATGATGTACATGCTCTTAGATCTGTGGTAGCTCTCCTTTATAAATAGCCAAACAATCTCATGGTAACTCACTTTTAATTGCCTTGAGCACTTAGCATACATTAAGCTCTCCAACTTTACTCTATTATAATATATAATCATTTGTTGTTTTAAAAAGTTAGGTTTTCCAATATATGTATATATATATTTATGTATGTATGTATGTACTTGTTCGAAGTTGAAAACGAAGATTTATGAATCCTTAGATATAGATAACGAAAGATCATAAAATGACATACTTTTTAACTAACTGATCGAGATCAATGGCAATAGCTTGATAATTGAGCTTTGATGAAGGACCCTTTTCTAAGAAGTGACAATTAGTAGATAACCTTTATTTCCTTTATACTATCCTAAGTTAAGCAATTTAAGCTACAAGAGACTTAATAGATAAATTTAAGAAACTTTGGAAAATCTCTTAACAGAGACCTTTGTATACTACCTTAAATTAATTCTTTTTTTTTCCATATGCACCATTCTCAACCATCAAAAGTATTATAAAATTGTTGAAGAATTCCCTTAATTCTCTTAAAGGACCTTATATAGTTCCTTAAGAGCATCTTTGTCCCCGAGAAACCTATTATCTATAGGTTTCTATCGATAAAGTGATGTAAAGAAGGTTGGACCTTGAAATGCTCAAGTGTGTGGGCTTGCAAAATAAGACATAATGAGAGATATTGGGGGATTATCCAATGTGACAACTCCAATATTTAAGTTAGAGATTGTTGAAGGAAAGTGTAAATACACAAGTAAACAAGAACAATGAAGAGCTTAAGAGTCTAATTAAGTGAAGTTGCTTTACCATTGATGGAGTTCTTCTATTTATAGTGGGAATTTTGAGAGCATGTACGGTGCATGTTCCCATGATGGAGTATCTACCAAGTGCAGGGAGTGGGTGTTGTGTTAACGGTTACAACTTGAAAGTTTAAGAGTTATGCCATTAACTAAGTCAAGGAGCCTTATCTAGAATTTCCTTTTACCTATCCTTAGCCTAAGTTGGTTAGTCTTGAGGTAGTGTTTGGTCCTTTGCTTATTAGAGCTTCATATAAGTCAGGCATTGGCTAGGATAAGTCAGCTAAGAAGAGAGCAAATCGGCTATGGGCCTAAATAAGTTAACTTAAGGCCTTTTTGTGCTAACATAGGTCTAAGGAGTCCAAATCTAAAATTTTCTATTAATAAACCCATCTCGATTTTCTAGAAATCATGTCAATATATTAAGTAACTCTTTTTTTTCAAAGAACTCATCATTTTATTCCTAAGTTTAAAATATTTATAATTTTTTTATATTATATGTGGATCCCATAATATACATATATTAGTATATATATTTAAAAAGTTACTTTTATATTGATAAACTTACAAAAGGAAAAATTAAGAAGGTGGCACATGCCTTGTTAGAGATACATTCCCATGGAAAGCAATGCCACATTATCACAAAGGGAAAGACCATGCATTCCTTCCCCTTAGCTAAGCGACGAGCTATAAAATCTCTTTAAGAGAAGAGTTAGTTTAGATAAAACAACCTTATAAGGAACTTATTAATAAAGATGATTTAAAAAAAAATTATGTTGAATGAAAGAAGTAACATGAATACAATGTTTGCATGCAAGCCTAAGGAAATATAGTGCTTGAGTTTTTCTTTTTCCTTTTTTTATCTCCTCCTCCCTATTGCTTGATGCCATGTAACTTATTTAATATTATATGTATTGCTTTCCCATATTTCTAAGACCATCTTTACTTAGGTTTTTGACACAATACTCAAAACTAAGTTATTCAATCCAAGAAAATCCAACTAATAAAGAAAATTCCTTTTTTACCTTATCGAGTTAGAGGACTTCCTTACATGATACCCTAAAATAATTTTTTCTTTTTCTTTTAATTAATTATTAGGCCCGCATGGATTACTACAATGGTTATCTACTAGGCTACTGTAACATAATTACTGGATTTCTACATAAATGTTGGGGTAGGTGGTAAGGCTTGTCACACATATTCATTAGGCGTATGTAATTGTGTTGGGCTCACGGCCTGTGCGTCCATTTGTCCATAATTTGCTGCGTTTCAATTAAATTTACGGTTTTTGTTTCGTTTATTATTTATTTATTTTTAATTGGGCTCGCAGGATCTGTTAATCCATAATACCATTTCGATTAAGTTGTGTATTATTAAGTTTTGATTCCAGTTGCCAATTGTTCATACAATTATGGTTGGTTTTGATATTTTTTCGTTTAGGTTTTTGGTTGGCGATGTGATTTATGTTTGTGCATGTTTGAAGATTGAAATGAAAACATAATCAACTGGGATTTTCCAATCGAAAAAAGAAACAGTGCAGGAAGATATATAATCATGGATTTAGAATATGGGAGGTTGTAATGGCTTTGAAGCAATTGCTGCAAATCTTTTATCGTATTTTGATTGAAGGATTTTGGGTTTGTGAGAGTTTGAATTTTTTAATTTCTTGCTCGAAGTTTAGAGAACACTCCGATATCTTTTCTTACTGGAGGGGTTCGCTTTCTTTTTGTTTTGTTTTTACATAAAAAGTTGCGCAGCTAATTGAGGTCCGAGTTATTTTTTTCCCGAATCGGTCTGGTTCGTTTTAATTTTTTTTTCTTTTAATGGTGCAAATTTGATGTGAAAATTAGTTTATATAAGCTTTTTTTTTTTTCACATCAGGAAATCATGTTAATGCTATATAATCAATCTGTGTGGTGATCATATAAAAATAAAGAGATACCTATATGATTTTTAAAATGTGAGATATCGATATAATATAAAAAATTTATAACGATAATTGGTATAATTTACTTCAAATAAATAACTTACTTTATCGTTACCTTTTTATGTGATAAAACCTTCGTGTTATGGATAAATTAGCCTCCTCCTACAATGGTTATTCATGTTTTGCCTCTAAAGTCTTATTTTAGGACTTGGAATATTGTTGTATAGTTTACTGTAGCTTTCAACAAAGCATATGATATAATTTTATATAAGGTGAATTAGCATCAATAATTTTTCAAAGCTTTTAGAATTACACCGATATCTTGATTTTCTTATTTTCCTTTTTTTGTTTTCCCCTTTTCTTTGTCAATTGTAAACTCCTATCAAGGGAACGCCTAGAGTTCCCACTACTCTTGTATACACAAACGTCCAAGTGGTGGAATGCTGATCTGGCAGTCATATCAGAAAAGTTAATTAGAAAAGGATAGAAGTATCGCAAGAAAAAAAGAAGAAATTATTTAAAAAAAAAAGGTTTAACATTTATTTGTTCATTTATTTTAAGAAATGGATGGAGACAGACCGAGTGAAATTGGTTTAGAAATATTCGAAGGAAATGAAAAATATTAGAAAGGATTATTTTCATTTCCTTTATTTGGTTTATATCATAAGCGGAAACTAAATGAAACAGAGTTAGTATAAAACAAAATTATCTTCATAAATATGGTTATAAAGGATGGTTTTATAATTATATCTTATTTTCACTTATTATAAAAACTTAAACTCCAAAGTGGAAAATTTTTTAATCATTTCCTTCATTTTCCACCCATTTTTACTCTTCACTTAAGTTGCCAGATATTCATTCACTTCCATTTCCATCTTTTCCTTCCATTTTCATTGTTTTCCATAGATCTAAACATAGCATCAACATCGATCCAAACATAGCATCAACATCAAGCATTTATTGTCTGAGGCAACGTATGGTAACCTAAGCCCAAAGAAAGAACCTATCTCAAAAGATTAGTTTCATAGGTAGGAGAAGTCCTTAAACTTAACTATCGCACTTAGTTCTTGTTACTTACTCATTTGAGACTGCAATATTACGACCCTTATTGGAAAGCTAACATCTATGCTAGCCTATTTTAAATTGTTCACTTTGAGAAGTTTTCACCTTAAACTGCTCATACTTTGCTTTATCAAGTAATCCTGTGAGACTTTATGATTAAGTGTCTTATATTGATTATGGGACATTGTGATATTAGTTTATAAGATCATTGTTGTGAATATCTTATGGTTGTAACTTTTGGGCCAAATGGTTGAAATGGATCCATTAGCACTTACCGGCTTGGTTATTCATTACTTTGGCTTAGAGTATTATAAATGGTATCAGAGCGAACTTTCTACCAGTAGATGAATGAAGGTCATGCTTTAGTTTAAAGAAGAGGTCCAAGGAAAGTAGAGAGTCTCATTAGGGTGTGATTCTTTGCATACTTACAATATGACATATAGGTAATGGATGGCTTGAATTGTACACAAAAAAATATGGAAAATCTGAGCTCAATTATAAGGTTTTGTGACGAGAATGTTGTGTATTTAAGGGAGGAAAATTATGAGACCTCATGATTAAGTGTCCCATATAAATTGTGAGGTATTATGGTATTAGTTTATAAAACTATGGTTATGAACATTTTATTAACATATAGTTATAATTTTTTAGCCAAATAGTTGAAATAGACCTAATACTGCTTGTTGGCCTTATTATTCATTACTTTTGACTTATAGTGTTACAAATTATCTCTCATGTCACTCCTTTTTTGGGGTTAAACTCTCAATAAGAGCATCAAATGTTCCAAAACCAAAGGAAGAGCGCAGTCCAAAAAGTTAGCCTGATAGGGTTTGAACTTTCAACAAGAGCACCAAATGTTTCAAGCCCAATAGAAGAGTCAAATTCAAAAGACTAACTTGATAGGTGGAAAAACTCTTTGACTTAAATATTACGCTTAGTCCATGTTATTTTCTCATATGAGACTACAAAATTACCAAATGTTTCAACCTCACTCTAAGGAGAGAGGCCTGATAGGTGGAGAATCTCTTACACTTAAGTATCACACTTAATCTATATTATTTTCTCATATGAGACTAGAACATTCACTTTCAAAGCATGGATTGACAAGGAAGATGTGAAGGACCTTATACTATTTCTTGCTTCAATTTTTTATATTTATTTTCTTTCTATTTTACACAATAGTTGAAATTTTGTAAATAATATATAAACTCTACTTTGTGTATTTAGTATATAAGAGAACAGAATATCCTAGGAACTTGTTAGAGGAATAAAATACCGTGAGATTGTAAGAAAATCTTTATATAATAGTAAATTGATTTAGTTTTACATTAACATTTTTTTTCCTAATCTTGTTCTTTTGGGTTTTTACATGAATTGATGCTATAATTCTTTGGCTCTTTTCTTGTTATATCTCTAATAATTATGTGCCACGTAATCCGTAACAGAAAAGAAAAATCGAAAACGAAGTACTGAAAAATTGGCATGAGGGCAAAGTTAGAGAGATCAATAATTTTGAGAGCTTTTGATCTAACAGTAAAGAGATGACAAAGTATTAAGAAGATTGATAATTGCATAAATTCCAGGTTATGGCAAGTGCAAATTCGAAGGTTCTTGGTGCAATCAAACATGGAGAAGGCTTTGGACCGATGACTTAAATTCATGATGAGTGGACAGAACTTGATAGAAAATCCTGATAGAAATTCAGCAAAGTTTAACAATATAAGAGATATTGGTGAAAAAGATGGTTGTTGGATCATGGAAGAATTAGAACAGCTACTCATGGCCATGTTTCTTGCAAACTGGTTGGTTGTAAAGTAAAAGTTGTATTTGTTTCAGATGAATGACATATCATTGGTAAGATGAGAAATTTTAGATCCCATGTCTCTGACTAATGATTTGAAAATTCTCAATATGTTAAGGTTGAGATTGAAGATCGGGCAATAATCGGTAATTCTGCCTTACTTCTTACCATTTTTGTTTTGCTAATTCAGCCGGATCATGATCAATGACAAGGACTGTTCATAAAACAGGTGAAGAGCATCCCGTTGAGACACAATAACCTAGGACAAATAGTATGGCCTCTTATAAATCGATACGAAAAAAATAGCGGTGATAAAGAGCACAAGAACAATACTTGGGACTCAACGATTTGGCCCTTATGACCATGTCTGTCTAAGGTTAAGCAAAGTTGAATCCATGTTCAATTATGGCCTTAGATCAATGGATGCGTACATATAGATTTGATTTTCTCAGGTTTGATCGACTATTATCGAATAGACTGTAGGGATGTGCGACATGCTCTAATTTGAGCTGCACGAACATTTATGAGTTATAATCCTGGCTTGTGATGCAATGAAATATTTATGAATCATTCTACTTCTAGAGAAGAGTTTTTATTATGCGTTAAATTAAAATCTAGGATTGCGGCTAGTAGCGTAGATAAAACCTCATGGGCTACTCAAATTTGATACAATATTCACTTGAGTTTGACTTAACAACATTGGAGGTGACTTTTATATCTTAGTTCAAGACTAATTTAGATGTCAATTGAGTTTAACTTAAACTAAAATATTAGTATTATTTTAATTCAATTTTTTTACAAAAATATTCAGCTAAACAAGCATAATTAAGTTGACTTTGAGCTCCTCGAGTATCATTTGAAACGAGCTCGTGTTAAAAATACTAATTTAGGTTGACTTTGAGTTGAGTTTCAATTTTGAAATTTCAAGTTGAGCTTAGCTTTAAGCTTAACACCGTATCGTATTAATTCGATTTGTTTATAATTGTAATTGCACTTTAATCCTGCCCGTCCGTGAGTCTCATTGTGAACGACAAAAATCAACAACTTTATTCATGACAATGGAGGCATAAACATCAGGTAGTCACCACCTGCATCTTCAATGCCCAAAGAGAGGCTTACAAGGATAAAACATCATGGGGTGCTTGAGTTGTGATGAGATTTTCATTTGATAGGTATTTACATTAATGGGATTGTTACTTTCCCATCAGATTCATGTGTGGTTCCCTTTCTCATCATTGTGACAAACTCTTCATAATTGATTCTTCCATCCTGCATAAAAGGAAAACAAATATTTGGTAGTCGTAACGTCTTGAGATTATGAATTTAAGAATAAGCACGATCGAATAAGACGTAAGAAGGTAATTTGGTTTCAAGAGAATAAGATTTACTTTGTCTGTATCAACATCATCAAGGATTTCATCTATGGTTGCTTCATCACCCATCCCATATTGTGTCATAGCATGTCTCAGCTCATCTCTTGTGATAAATCTAGCAAAAATTAAACAATCCAAATGTAAACTGTTGATGAACAAACTCAAGTTTCTGGTTTTGCAAGAAGTGAAAAACAATCTAAGACCTAACATGAACTTGGTCCATGCAGACCTTATAAAAGCACAATTACCTCCACTATGTGTATAAGATTGAGACATGTCGGATAAAAATTTGTAATATTTTAAAAAAATGCAACTACATAATAACATACAGACATGCACTCACCCACTGTTATCCTTATCAAAGTATTGAAAAGCCCTGTATAAATTTTCTTCCTTTTCCAGTCTATGGCGCTGCATTGTAGCTGTAATAAATTCAATATAATCTATAGTCCCATTCTTGTCGACATCGGCCTGTCAAAGGATTAAATAAACTGAGCTCCCTCATTCTTTTGAGGCTGATACAAACAAAGGAGCAAGAAATTCACATCTCGATTTCCCTGAGATATCGCGATATGAGAGAATCATAAGATGATCAAGAACCCTTACCGCATCCATCAGCTGTTGCATTTCTGCTTCACTGAGCTTTGATCCCAGCCTCAGCAATCCAGTTTTAAATTCCTCAAATGTAATTGTCCCACTGCTATCCGTGTCCATGTTTTTGAACATTTGCTTTAAGCCCTTAATGTCCTCTTCCAAGAGGTTTTCTGCTATTACCTTTTGCCAAAAAAAAAAAAAGGAATTTTCCATTTAGTAAACCTTAAAAAATTTTGCCCAAATTGCTTCTTAAATCAATGTCTGAGATGTGAATGGGGATTTGAGATTATATAGAGTACCTTGAGCGCAAGTTTCTTCATCTTGTTCATTGCTCTAAACTGCTTTATCCTCCTCAAGACTGCACTATCAATAGGCTTGTCGGAGGCTTCCCCGCCTTCCTTCATCCAAGGATGTTCTGATACAGAAATCGTGTGGAAAATGCATTAGCAGTATGCTGATTTTCATTTTAATCAAGTTCGAATCTCCCATCTCCTAACTCTATGGTCGACGAACAATTTCATTTCGAATTCAATTTGTCTAAAAGAAGTGCAATTGCCTTGCTATTGTGCAGCACTTCTCTTCAATGTAAATTTCCACAAAATGATAAGCACTTACCTAGAGTTTGAGCAGCAGTAATTCTTTTCTTAGGATCCCAGGCAAGCATTTTCCTGATAAGATCCTTCGCCGAAGCAGAAATTGATGGCCACGGCACGCTTTCTAAATCCAGTTTGTAGGCTAATATTGCAGCAAATATGCCTTTCTCAGCTTCTGCGAAAAGACCGATACATTAGCCTGCTATTAAGAAAAGTCACTTATAATTGTATCACTTCGATCCGATATAAACTCAAACAAGAGTTAAGAAGACCGCATGAAATTGTTGGACATTTTGACTTCTAAACCTATAACAGTTTTCATGATCCATAATTTTGCTCGACAGTATTGTTAAGTGCTAAATACAAAATGCATACAACAACCTAAATTCGTAGATATGGATTGGGTTTCTAAATTTATCGTGCAACGCTTGTTTCCACTTGTGAGTCTAGACTTTCAACGAATTCTATCGATTGGACAACTTAATTAAATTAGAATAAGATCAGAAAGCTGGGATTCTAAAACAGTATTCTCTGCTCTTAACTCATGTTGAGTTTAACTTTGCGATTAATCGATTTAAAAAGAGTGGAGTTAAATTCAACGGGTATCGAGCTTTACATTAGTAAGTAAATAGGATAAAGATGAATGATGGAATAGTACCTGCCCAAAAAGGTGGTGAACCACAGAGGAGAATGTACAGTATGACCCCTGCACTCCAGACATCGATTTCCTTCCCATAGTTTCGATGCAAAACCTCTGGAGCAACATAGTATGCACTTCCCACAATCTCCTTGTACACCTTTCCTATAAAATTCCAAAGCAAAGTCATAATATGACGTAAAACTAATATTGAAATGAATAATATTCGCGATAATCTTTCCATCATTGCTGCGCATCCACCACAAGGAGGCTTGCGTACGAAAGATAAAAAGGTAAATTTATATACATGTGTACTCATATGGTAGACCTGGTTTATTGAAGTCCACCATAATCAGTCATCCTAACAACTATTGTGATTTAGTATAGAGTGAGAATAAGGGGCTAGTCTCAACGAATGTTGCTCAATATTGAAGACAAACCTAATTATAAGAAATTCAAATTTGGCTTCATATTTACTTGAATTTGGCTTAGCTATAATTGAGTTAAGTTTAACTCGATCTACCTAAAGAGTTTATCGAGTTGAGATTGAACTTTGTCATGTTTAACTCAACTATCTCATGAACCTATTCGAACTCGAATTGAGCTTAACTATTAATTGGTTTGAGTATTAGAATTATCTTTATTGAATTAGTAATAATTTTTATTATGATTGAGTTCATCATAACACAATGATTCCCAGCCAGTTTAAGCCCGGTTTCTAGGCTCGAGAACCAAATCTCCAATAATTTTTTTTTTTTATGATTTGCAATATATATAACAAATATTTATACTATATGCATATATTGTATTGCATATGTTAATATGTATAAATATATATGTTAATATAATATAATGTATGTAATATAATGTATATAATATCTAAAATATACATATAAATGCAAAAAAAAAAAAAAATCCATTTTAGGCTCGTTGATTCAAACAAGTTGAGAGGCTTGAGTCGTTTATACTTACATGAATTGAACGGTCTTTGGTTGTTTCTAATTCATTAAACTAGGAGGCTGGTTCTATATTGGTTCATGGTTTGAAACCAATCCTTTCTTAAGTCTACACTAGGGAACAACCTAACTTGTTGGTTTGACCATTCTAATCAATTGGTGGATGACAATTGTTGGCCAAAATTCTCTTAGGTTTTAGGTTTTTATCTAAACTAGTGTGGCTAAGAGTGTAAATGGGACAAATTACTCATAAGTCATTCGAGTTTAACCCAATTTTACTTGAGTTTAATTTGAGAAAAATCAAGTAGAGTTTGAGCTTGAATTACTTAAATAGTTAATTAAGTTTAGTTCAAGCTGCATAGTATTAAACTTAACTAACTAGTAAGCTCGATTGAACTTGGATAAACACTAGTTGAATTTCGATATTAATATCGTTAAATTAGAATAAAAAATATTTTTTAAATATATTAAGCTTAGTCAAATTAAGTTCAAGATTATTAAATATTGTTTCGAGTTAAACTCAAGATCAAAATTCTAAGATTAGGCATTTGAAATTTCCAATCAAGTTCTAACTTGTATCATTTTAACTCAACTTATTGACAACTCAAGTGCAACAGGAATTTTGATGAACTTAGTTGAATCTCTTGTTTTGGAGAATTACATATACATCAACTAACTCAACACCACTATTAAGTATACTAACCCATTGTTGCCCTCAAGCCTAGCCATGAGCTACTTTTGAATTAGCCAAAAAATAGAACTGCCTCAATAGTTTCTATCTTGGAAAACCAAAATGGTACTATTCCTATGGGTTAGTAGCTTTAAGGGATTGATTGACGAATTGGCTCATTTTAACTTATTGAAGAATAATAAGTAAGTGGATTAAACGAATCAACTTACTTTGTAATATAATGGACTATTCTAGGTTGTGGTTGAATAAGTCAAACCCTAGAAACAGTTTCTTAAATGGGCATAAAAAATCAACAATGACCTACTTCTATGAGTGAATTAAATAGATTATAGTGGCTCTCGTGAGTCCAACTCATTTGTATAGCTGTATGTAATTATATTTTTCTCATTTTATGTAAAATAGAATTCAAATCCAACCTCTTCTAAAATAAAACTGCTTTTATTTATTTTGTGCTTAGAAAAACAAATTTATCAATATCACCTTATAAAATGAAACTACTTTTAACACCAAAAATACCTCCCCATAGGCTCTAGCACGTTTCTCTGTCGCCCACTATTTAATGTTCTTGGCCAACTCATCAGCTAAGTTGATTCCCGAAGCATAACAACATATACTAGCCAGAGTTCACACTACGCGTTGTTCTTTTTCTTTTGTTCGTGTCTTTTCGCGATGTGAAAATGTTTTACAGTCATGAAGGGACAAATCATTGCACAGTTGTTCAATTTTATTCTCCATTTTCTCTTGGGTTTGTCACTAGCCGGTAATCGTTGACTTGGTTGACCTGTCGTTATCGTTCTTTTCCTTTAGTCTTGACCCAATCAATTGGCCCAAAACACACTTTAGGATGAGAACGGGAGTTTAAAGCATCATCAAGCAACCTTTTACTTCATCCACTAATTGTCAAAATGGTTATAAGAAGCGAGTAATAAAAATTTTAATGGTTAGTTGTGAACTAAATGATATTATCGCTGTTGTATAATGATATAGAAAATTCAATTAACAAGTGTCATGATCTTATTCGTATTCTCAATTTACTTAATTTGATAAAAATATACAAATTCGAATCAATAATTACGCTTCCCAAAAAAAGAGTGTTTAAAAAATTGAAAAAGATTTAGCTCCTAAATGCTTAATACTATTTATTTGATTATTGTTCATGTCACCTTCAAAATCACAATTGAGATAAATCAGGTATTTCTTATTGAATATATTTATTATCAAGGATAGTGGAAACAAAAATATTATCAAATTTTAAAAGATCCTCCTAATATCCTACATTATTAAAAATTAAATTGGAAAGCTAGTGTTAAAGTTATAAATGTTTTCTTGCTAGACGCTCTCTAAAAAATTTATCTTTCAAGACAATTTTTATTTTTATTTTTTAAATTTATTTCTCTGTTTTCTTCATATAAAGTAGTCTTTTATAAGGACCCAATCTAACATATGAGTTGCCGCTACTTATGCATAATGTAATATGATTAGAGTGCTTTATTGAGATTAATCATAGGGAATATCATTTCAATAGATGAGGTTTCTCTTTTCCATTATTTATGTTGCATATATATATAATTGAGCAATATTTTATCCAATATTTATTTGTAATTGCATAAATGATTCACAAGTTTTATTTATCCTATTTAGGTATATTTCGATGCAATTATTTCTTAATATGCAACCATTTTAGAGTCTATATGATTTAAAAGAATAAACAAATTATATATGAAAGTTATTACATGTATCATTTAAAATAATCAGGACAAATGAGAATATATGCGATATAAAATTCTAGCCAAATCAATTAAAAGAAAGTAACCTCACTATTTATATTTAAATGGTTTGATTAATATTGAAAGTTCATATGTATTCAATTTCATTTAGATAGAATCTTACATTATTTCATCAATTTATCTCTAAAGAGCTGAGAAACTTATTTCGATTTTCATTTTACAAAGTAATTTTCAAAGGCGATTTCTTTGAGTTATTTATTCCTTTATTTATTTTATGTGGAAGTAGATTTTATTATTTACAAGCAAAATTTTAATGTGGGTTTTCTAGATTTCTCAGGCATTGAATAAATGAAAATAAAATAAAAATTGAAGCACCCTTCCTGGATCAACTTGGCATTTCATTATTATTCTCGCATTATCTGTAATATTCTATACCCTTTGGCCTTTTGGATTGTTCGTTCCAGAAATAAATGGAACATTGAAGACCACACTACTAACATCCATTATATTCCTCGCAACCAAGGCCAACAGATATTAAAAAAAGGCAAAAGAACATAAACAGTTTATATATTTATTATTCATCATTTGATGCTTAGTCACCGGTAAAACGGGTGTAGAGTTAGCTAATCATAATTAAAAAGGAAAATATAAAAAAGGAAAGGAAAACCTTACCTTCCTCTATGAAGACAGAGAGTCCAAAATCAGTAGCTTTAAGGGGAGCATCTTTATCTTTACCCACCAACAAGAAATTCTCAGGCTTCAGGTCTCTATGCATGACTCCCATGAAATGGCACACATGTACCACATTCACAATCTGCCTAAATATCTCAGCTGCTTCACGTTCTGAATACGTCCCCTTAGCAATAATCCTATCGAACAACTCTCCACCACTGCACAATTCCATCACCAAGTGCAGATTCTGCTTATCCTCATACGTGCCTTTGAATTCGACGATGTTCGGCTGCCCCGACAAATGCTGTAATATCAGAATCTCCCTCCTGACATCCTCGATGTCTTTTGGGTTCGTCAGCTTGCGCTGGGATATCGATTTGCATGCATATTTGAAGCCGGTCGATTTCTCAGTGCAAAGATAAGTGACGCCGAATTGACCTCTACCCAGTTCCTTGTCCAGTTTGTAGTACGAAGTTATGTTAACATAAGGTTTCCTCAATATGGGACCGATCTCCCGGCCAGAAGGAGTTTTGCCAAATGACTTTGAGGAGGATGTGGTAGGGCTGGGGCTAGAGATTGGGCTTGGAGGTTTCGGTTTTCTTGTAGATGTTGTCGGGTGTTGTGGCTTTTTCGAAGTTTTTGGGTAACGTGGTGGAGGAGAATCCGAGGCCGATGATGAGATTGGAATGTCATGGTGTTTGGAGAAACACAATCCCATTAGAGAAAAAATTCTTGGTGGGAACGAGGTTTTTGTTTGTGTTTGTGATGTTGTTTGTTGGTAGTTTTAGATATGTAAATGTTTTGGTTAGATGAGTGAAGGGAAAAAAAAAAAAAGGGTATGAAAGAAGATGGATTATAAAGTTGGTATTGATTGATTCTTGTGTACTATACAATTATCGACTTTTTTTGGTGCTTTGCGTTTTCATCTGATTTGTCTTGAGTATATTTTTCCCTTTTCTTCTTTTTGCTTCTCTACGCTTTACTTTTGTGTTGATGTGAGAGGGATATTTCATGTTATATTAACATTTTCTAAGGTTAGCAATATATATATATATATATATATATGTATAGTATAAGATACAAGCACTTGCTTTACGCTTTTCGTTTGAATAGAGTTATTGTCTTTGGGACATTAACTTGCAATTTAAGTTAGCTCGGTGTACTTTGTTTCAAATATGAAAATGAAAATATTTGGGCCATTTTAAGCCAGCCCTTATGACCACTGGGCAATTGTTTCCAAGCAGGCAAATTCCTCAACTGGTGTGTTAATGGCAATTTTCTTTTGGTTGACATTTCCCCGATTTTTATTGTATTTTACTGTTCATTGTTACCAAATATTATGCTAGAAGTAAAAAGTGATCATGTTTAGTAGTGTTAAATAGTAGTGTTAAATAGTAGTCCATATGGTTGAAGAGAAGGATAATTATTTAGGGTGATTTGCTTTTCTTATTGAATCGAATTTAATATAATGATTTATTTATATTTTTAAATCGAACCTAACTAAATAATTTAGTTGGTAAGTTTTTCAAAACCGGTTCAATCTAATTTGAACCACTATTTCAACTATTTTTATCGATTTTTTCTTTTTTTCTGCTAGACACACATTTATGACCGGTAGACTCGAATGAATTTGATGTGGCATGGAATTGTGATCTCAGGTTTTATTACTATTTCCATTTTTAGAATTGTTTTTTAGAAAAAAAGAACCATGATTCCTTAAAATGATGATTCTAGGATAAAGGAAAATTGGAATCCATCTTTAAAGAGGGATAAATTACTATTTCTTTCCACTCACATTAATTACATCAAAATTAACTAAATAATAATTACGTGAATTAAAAATTACATATTTAACTTTAACCAAATTATAATATCCAATAATTAAAAGCGTTTTTGATAAATATTACTACACCTAGAATTAATTCCATTTTGTTCCACTGGCCTTTCCAAAACGAGAAAGGATTATCACTCTTGTCCTCATTTCATTTCATTTGATTTTGATTCTAATCTATTCTTTTCCGAAAGTTATGTAAGAGAAAAGTTGTTCAACCACTTGACAAGAAGTAGACAGGAGCAAATCGATCAAAGTTTCTACTTTCCTTTTTTGGTCATCATTATTTCATCTTTTCTCATCTGTCTGTATTTCATAGTGTTCCCCATTTTATTACTTGGTTTCCTCCCCCAGTTAGAGCTTTATAAATATGAGCATATGGTGTACTTTTAGGGCTATAATTGGGCTAAGTCATGTTGAGCTTTTGAAAGCTCAAAATTCTTTAAAAATTATTAAGTTTAAGTTAAACTAAACTTTTGCCAAGCTTAAAAATTATAGGCTTAAGCTTGAGTTCATTGAAGAATTTTTAATTCGAATTTGGCTTATTTAGATAAACAAGTCAAAACTTGTTCACCTAAACGAACTTAAACTTGAGTTCAAGGTTGAATTAAAACTCAAAATTAATATAAAATTTTCAAAATATACCTTCTTCTTTATAATCTTATAATTATATCAATCTTAAATTTGTATTCTTACATTATATCTTTTAGTGTAATATGACTTTTAGTATAATATCTTGACTCACGTGCATATTCTCAAGCTTGTTCATGAGCCCATTCACGAGCTAACTTGTTAACAATATAAGCTGATCTTTGAGTCAGCTTGTGAGCCTAAACAAAAGTTTGAGTATTAGTTTGGCTTATTTAAATAAAAGAGTTTTAATTTGAGCTCAAGCTTAACTTATTTATAAATCTTGCTCGAACCAAACCTAATCAAGTTTAAAGTAAGTTGAGTTCGAGTAGTTCGCGAGCAGTTTAGTTTATTTATAGTACTATTTACTTTTTAGAGGTTTAGACTTAGTATCCTTTAATTATTTTCATGAGCCTTTTAGTTTATGGCTATGATTGAGTATGGCTGGGAGTTTGTTGAGGTAAATAGCCTGTCTTAATAGATTTATAGACTCATATACGTTAGCAGTTCATGACGGGAAAGTTTTATGACTGCGTTTTGTTTATCTTTATAAACGGTATTGTAATGGCAGAGTATATTCTCTTTTACTATAATAGTGGTTCTCTTTTCTTCTTCGCTCGTGCCTTTTTACCCTTCATTGGGTGTTTCATGGAATCATATCATTTCATCTCTTCACTCTTATCTATCTATATTTGGTTATATTTTACTTTGATTCGACCTCTTTTACTTTTTTTTCAATAGGTTTGTAGATTTCGTAATCCTTTTAATGCGGATAATTGTTATCAGAACAAGAGTACTTTAGCACAAGGTTCCAACAGGACTGTGTCAGGGCCTTGTTGCATATTAGTCAAATCAAATGAGCCTTTAACTGGTCACAACAAAGTTCTTTATTGAGAAGAGTGATGTTGTGTGGTCGATGTAGAAAACTTTTGATGAATAACTTGTTATAATGCAAATAGATAATAACAAAGAAAAGAAAAAGGAAAGAAATAGACGCTAGGATGATTTAGAAAACCACAAATGAACTGGGGATGAAAAGCCATAGAAGCAACGTAACAAATTTACTATGTTAAGAATGAAAGTACTTGTAGCATAAAACTGGACTCAAACTCGTGTATAGACTCTACTCGATATCCATATATAGATCCTATGTAAACTTATTTTTACTTTTTTCTTCCCCACCCCCGGCCTCAGTCCTATGTAAACTTAAAAAGCATAATAAATGCTAGACTAGTAATAAATAAATACAATAGACTATTCTAGATGGTTTGACTTAGTGATCGGCCCATCTTCATTCGACTAGCCAAAAGGCTTATTGAATGTACCAATCGAGTAATCATTTCCTCCAATCGAGTGGCATAAGTTTCATTGTATATATAACACCAAATTTTGACATAAACTTCCGTTTTTATAACCTATGCATATCATACGAGCTCATTGCCCCATAACATATTAGTGTTGGTATTTTTTTTTTAGGTGATGTAAAAAAATTTTGGGTAATGTTAGTGTTGGTATTTTTACTAAATTTTAAACTAAGATCTAATCAAAGTTAGTATCAAAGCTAGAGTTTCTTATAGATTATTCATTCTTTTTAGTCTATTTTAGAGGAGGAAAGGAAATAGGTCATATAGTTCATTTTATTTGTTAGATTCAATTAATATTTTATTATAAACTGTTTGTGTTAACCTCCCTAACTAAGCTAAAATTGTGGTCCTAACGATAAGTCCTAATTATTGTAGGGGTAATGAGATTGTTGGTTAGTAGAGTGTTTTCACAATGAGAAGTTAAAAAATCTATTAAAAAAAATTATTAGAGAAATTAACAAATTAAAATGGATCTATTAAAATGTACTCTTTCTTCATCTAGTAATAGGTTTAAGACAAGCTCATTCTCTATAAACATTGAATCTAGTATCTCAAATGAGGATACTCTTAATCAATCAGAGATTAACATTTCTTAAATAGAACAAGATTTATATAATTAGTCAATTCTTAAAGAAAAAAACTAGAAAAATTTATGAGATAGGAAGTTTTAGTTTAAAATATGATTATGTGATCAAGACGATAGATAAAACTATATCTTATTAGGAAAACGAGAGGTGATCAAATTACTTTTTGAATCTGCTTTTCAAGAACATAGAAAGAAGTATAAATATTTACATATAGGATTTATTCAAGTTTTGATAAAACCCTTGCATATGTTACACATAAACCACCCAATCCTAGTCTGTTGAAGAGATGTAAGAAATACTGATTTTTATGAAACAACCCTTTCTTTGTTCCAAACAATTTAGTAGTTCATAGTTTACTCAATGTTTTCTAAACTTTACTATAGGGCTAGATGACCCTAGATCTTTAGATAGTTGGGTACTATATATTTAATTTCAAAACCATAAATTTGTTGAAGGAACAAAGATTATGCCACTCATTTTTAGAAGATTTCTCCAAAGGAAGAAACAAATCTTTTGGAAGTAAACATTGAAAATTCCTTGATATATACTCTCAAGAAGTTAAGTTGGGAAAAAGTTTTACTTTCAAGAATGGATCTTGGAAGAAGTACTTCCACCAAGGTTTAGCATTTCTCAATCAAAACCCTTTCTTACTCGACGACTTAATAATGGAAGCATGAGAATTCAATTTCCTAAGAATAAAGATTGGAGACCCTTTGCTCTTAAGATAGAAGCTATCTTAGTAGATTAAATTTGGATCAAATACCCCTTCCTCAAAATAGTCAAACATAAGAAAGAGAACCAAAGGTTTCTAGGGCAAATAATGAATAAGTTATACACAGAAGAGTGGATTTCCTACCTTGGGTTCTCGGACCATTTTATCAACCTAATTCTCCTACTTATTTTTAAGTTAATGAATTAAATATGATAAACTTAGTAAAACCCTTCAAGATTAATAAAGATATTTGAAGAGAATATTTTCTATCAAAAGATAATAAAAAAAATAGGTTAAAATATTTGAAGAAATATACTAAAGAGAAAACTTATCCAATAAGAGCAATGTGGTATTCTAATATGGAAACTAGATTGATAAGGAATGAACCTCTTTTTAAATGGCTTAAAAAAAATTTTGGTCTAAGTGAGATGTATTTTATTCAAACATTAAACAAACCAACATAAAGGTAAGAAACATAAAGGTTCTTCCTCCACTTCAAGAAGTAGAAATTAAGATTCAAGATGAATCTACCAAAACTTTTTTGTTCAAGAAAGCAACTAGAGAAAATCAAGATTTAAATAATATAAAAGCTCAAAATAATTACACTAATTAAGTCCTTCATACTATTAGTGAACAAACTGATAGAATTGAGAATATGCTAATTGATAAGCAAGAGAAAGGTAACTCTGTACTCAAAGAAGAAAGTTTGTTTTCAAAAATTTCAAAACTTATTTATCTACCAATGGTTAATCCAGATATTCAAAATTTTAAGTTTAGAAAAAGTGATAATTTATTAGAAGAAATTTCAAATAGATTAAGTAAATTAGAAATGAAAAATAAGGATGTAATAAATACAATTGATCAAAATGTAAAAGAATTTTCTAGTCAATTTTCTCAAAAACTTAGTATTAATAAAATTAATAATTCTTAGAAGTTAATAACTACTTCAAATCAAAGGTCATGGTATCCAAGACCTTCTCCTCTAGACACTTTATATGAGGAAAAACCATACATAGAATTAACCAGGTATTCTGGGGAAGGAATCTATGAATGTAATATAGACAGGATGACAAAACATCAAATATTAGACATACTTAATCAAAACATCAAATATTAGACATACTTAATCAAATTATTATTGCGTTAAACTCTTTTAAACAACAAAATAATACTGATCATCAGATAACGAAAATTTTAGTATCTAGATTTACTAGAATGCTTGAAAGATAGTAGGAGTGGGAAAATTATCTTAATGAAAATGAAAGACAATATATTCTTAATTCAAAAAAGGATGTAATAATCAATAATGTGTCAATTTCAATGGAAGATATTGTTCCTACTTAAATTTATGTAATAAGTAAATACTAGGATATCCTACTCAGTTTAGAGAAAAAAAATGGAGAAATGCTTCAAAATTTGAGGTGTCTAACATTAAATAATTTTAGATGGTACAAAGATGTCTTTTTTTGCTATTTCTCAAAACAAGATTGTAACCAAAGCTTTTGGAAGGAACACTTCATAATTGGACTTCTAAAACTATTTACAAATAAAGTAAGAGAAAGGAGTTCAAAAGAATATGGTATTACTTCAAATTACACAAATATATCTTTTGGAGAACTCATTAATATTATCAATTTAGAAGGTTTAAGTTTATGTAATGATTTAAAACTCAAATAAAAAATAAAGAAAGAAAGTAATCTTAAAAGAGAATTAGGAGATCTTTGTTATCAATATGATTTTAAAAAGGTTTATGCTCCTTCATCAAGAATCAAAAGAAAAACAAAAGAAATGAATTGTTGCAAGTGTGGCATCAAAGGACATACAAATCCAAAGTGTTCAAAAATAAAGAAAATTAAAAACCTAGATTTAGACAAAGAAGAAGATAATAAACGATAGTAATTCTGAAGATATATATTAAATGATGAAGATTATGATTATGTTTAAGAAATTAAAAGTGATTCTGATACTTTACTTAGTATAGATTCAAATTGCTATTTTGAAAAAAGTTTGTTCATGCAAAAGGATAAATGTTGGCATTAGTGAAGAGAAATTTTTGTTAGAAATGGTTGATCAAATAAAAGATCTAGAAAAATAAAGAGAATATTTACTTAAAATTAGAGAAATAACTATACGAGAAAAAAAAAAAGGTTAAGATAAAAATGAAATGTTTTCATTATAAAAAACTTATGATAGATTTTTAAATAAGGAATAGCTAGAACTATAAAAAGTCTTCAAAAAGAGATAAATGTTACAAAAAAACAAGTAAAAGACTTGAAATTCAAATATGAATATTTGGAAGATAAAATGAAAAATAAAGAAACAATACAAAACATTTAAGATTCTAGTGAAGAAGAGGAAGAGGAAGAGGAAGAGGAAGAAAATGATTAAGAAGTTGTGAAATATGTTAATTTAATCAATAAAATAAATATTAAAAAATGGTATGTCAAAATAATAGTAGCTATAAAAAATGAATTTAGTATTGAAGTAATGATTTTGCTAGATTCAAGCATTGATCAAAATTGTATCTAAGAAGGTTTAATTCCAACAAATTTTATCAAAATATGACAGAAAGATTAGTTTCAACAAACGGGTCTAGTCTAAATGTATATTATAAATTAGCCAACGCCAAAATTGTTCAAGAAAGTGTTAGTTTCAAAACTTCATTTATTTTAATAAAAAATATTAATAATTTAGTAATACTAGGAACCTCATTTTTTATCATGCTTTAACTTTTTCAATAATATCTGAAGGATTAAAAGTAAAAGTTAAAGATAAAGAAATATTTTTCAAACTCATTTATCTTATGAGAGAAATGAAAATTAAAACATATTGATTTTCTTAAAAAAGAAGTAGAAGGAGAAATTATAAATTCACAACTTAATACAAAATAAACTCAAGCGAAAATCAAAACATTACAAGAAAAGTTTGAAAAAGAGATTTGTTATGAAATTCCCAACGCTTCCTGATCAAGAATGAATCACATAGTAACTTTGCCTTATGTAGAAGGATTTATCGAAGATAAAATCCTTACAAAAGCAAAGCCTGTTCAAATGAATCAAGAATTATTAGAATTTTATAAAAAGAAATTCAAGATCTATTAAAGAAAAAATTAATTAGAAAATTCAAATCACCTTCGTCATACTCTACCTTTTATGTTCAAAATTAGTTAGAAAGAGGTGCTCCAAGACAAGTTATCAATTACAAACCATTAAATACAGCCCTTAAGTGGATTAGATATCCGATACCCAATAAGAGAGACTTGCTCAATAGATTAGCAGATGCTAAGGTCTTTTCAAAATTCAATATGAAATCTGAGTTTTGGTAAATCTAAATTAGTGAAGAAAATAGATATAAGATAGTCTTGACAATCCCTTTTAGTTATTATGAATGGAATGTAATGCCATTTAGCCTTAAGAATACTCCTTTTGAATTTCAAAATATTATGATTGAAATCTTTACACCATACTTAAGTTTTTCAATAGTCTATATAGATGATGTTTTAATCTTTTTAGAAAACATAGATAAACATTTTAAACATCTAAACATGTTTTCCAACATAATAAAAAAGAACTGTTTAATAGTTTTTAAGAAAAAGATGAAATTGTTTCAAACTAGAATAAGATTTTTGGGCCATGACATTCATTAAGAAATAATCAAACCTTTAGATAGATCTATTGACTTTGCTTAAAATTTACTGAATGAAATAAAGATAAAAAGCAACTTTAAAGATTCTTAGGATGTCTCAATTATGTCTCAAACTTTATTCAAAATTTGAAACCTAAATGTATATACTTATTTCTAAGGCTAAAGAAGAACACTCTGTTGTAGAGTAACGAGATGACTAAAATTATTCAAGAAATTAAAAAGGAAGTAAAAAATCTACCTTGCCTTGGAATAATTAATCATAATACCAAATTTATAGTCGAAATGGATGCTTCAAACTTTGGATTTGGGTGGAATATTAAAACAAGTGCTCTCTAATAAAAAACATATAGTGAGGTATTATTCTGTAATATGGTAAAACACTCAAATTAACTATTTAATAGTTAAGAAGGAAGTTTTATCAATATTTTTGTGTTTCAAAATTTCAAGATGACCTTTTCGGAAAGAAATTTTTAATTTGAGTATATCATAAGTTAACCAAAGAAATTTTACTCAATGATAGTAAAAATCTTGTTTCAAAGCAAATTTTTGCTAGATGATAAGCCATTTTATTTGCCTTTGATTTCAAAATCAAATTTATCAAAAGAAAATCTAACTCTCTTCCTGATTTTCTTTCAAGAGCAATTCTTCAAGGTAGAAACATTAAAGCAAAAAACTAAGGCTGATTATGCTATCAAATTTTCTCCATCAACTTTGTCAAAATCAGTAACTCAACCTTGTGCTCCAAAAACTTATTCAAGTGTAGCAAGATGTAGCAAGAAGTTCATCCTCTACGTTTATGGTCAATTTTCCAATTCAAGATGAAAATCGTTTTCAAGTGTTAAATCTAACTTTTTTACCTAACTACCTCATGTTCAAGTTAAAAATTATTTTCAAAAGAAACTTTCTTAAGAATTGTTTCCTATAAACAGTATAATCTCCAAAAACTTTATAGAAAAAGCCTCATTTGAAATTATCAAAAAATATTTTCCAAAAGATTTTCATTTCCTCTCTAGTGATCTAAAGAAAAACCATATCTTCTATAAGTCTATTCTTGTAGATGTAGGTAACATAGAATTAACTCATCAAGGAGAAGGTAAAGAAGATACATACTCCAAGTGCAAAATCAAAAGAGTTCTAATGCTCGAATAATGGAGTCAAAGCCTTGGATGACTAAAATGTTTTCTCAACTTCTTATTCCACTAGCATATGATCATTATGATCACATTAAGACTTGGGAAAATGTTTTTTTTTTTTTTTGAAAAATCATTCCCATTCTTGGTTTATTCAATTCAAAACTACTTAAAGTGAATTCCATACATGGTTCACAAATTAGTTTAATTACTTTGGTCTAGCAAAAAAAATATTGCCAGTAGAAATTCATCAAGGATTTCAAATATTTTGCAAACATTATGATCAATTATTTTTCTTCAAATTCTTATTATTTGTGATAAGATTCAATCTTAAATGGATCGTGACATGGACCTATACCATAAATGAGGGTCCCCATAGAAAACCATTCATCAAAAGAGTTTTTTGTATTTAAGTGGTGGGAAAAGTTCAATGTATCAATGGTGGATGCTAGAATTGTTCAAGTCTACATAGATCAATTAGAGAAGAATATTGTTTAAAAGGGTGAATTCTTAAAAGATAAGAGCAAATTTTAAGTAGATTTGGCAAAGATCTTTGATCCCAAGGAATACAAAAGAAAATTAATTGAATTAGCATCAAAATTGTCTAAAGGAGAAGCTAGTTTTGATAGTAATAATCTCAATAAAAATAAAGACGATTGCTACGAAATTTATATGTCTCATTATGAGTTATTATTTAAATTTTCATTTGTTCAATAAGGTAATATAGAGAGCCTAATGCATGACTATTCTCACTCGACTATTCAATGAAAGTAGTATAGAAAAAATATAATGTTCAAAATTATTGTTCAAACAGGTCAAGACGAAATAGCTTTTTCAAAAGGAAGAAAGCTCCAACACATTGAGACAAAATATCTACAGTCAAGAATCCTTTATTCAAACAGCTTTATTAAAAGTCAATTGCAGCTTTATTCAATGAAAGAGTCCTTTGGCTTTATCAAAAGAAAAATCTCCTTGACAGATTCTTCATAACTGTATCAAAATCAAAATCTTTAAGATAGATTTTTAACAGCTTTAATCAAAGAAAGATTTCTTTGATTAAGCATAAATGAAAGAGTTTCGAAGGAAAGAGGGCATCGGTTACCAACACTCCATCTCATGAAAACACAAGACTAGTCGTCTCTTTTCTTACCTTCTCATCCAAGTAGCAATTCCTCTACTTCTTTTCATTTCTCTTCTTGTAAAACTCTTGTATCTTATTCAATATTCTTGTATTTCACTTCAATTTGTTCAAAATTTATCCTAAAGATTCTCTTGTTCGATTGTAAGTTCCCTTAATGTAATCTTTCACTTTTGTGTATGAAAGTTTTATGAAACTTTGTTTTTAAATTTCTTGTTATGTTTTATAATAAAAAACTCGAAAGAATTCATTAACTAGAATAAAGGACTTATTAATACGATAAACAAACTATAGACCGTAGAACATTAAGCTAGGACAAAGTGCAATTCCTTTCGAAATTACAAAGTAAGTGTAATAATAAGAATGATCAAGACAACTATAAAACAATAATAGATGCGGAAATTAAAAGAGATAAGGATAGAGAGATACAAGCCTGAATATAACGTAGAGTTTAGACTACTTTATACTCTCTTTAGACACACAATGCCTCCAATTGAGGACTTCACACCACTTTATTTATTTTTCAATTTAAGCTCTAAGAGCTACACAAACACAAACTTGATTACATAAGTTTCACACTCATAACTCTTAACACGAATCACAATCTTAACTCACAACACAAAACTCAATCTTAAGGATTATTGGTGTAGTGTTTTTAACTCTCAGTAATTTGCAACTAATAGCTCACAAGCACTATACTTCAAATTTCTCTAAATATTAGCAAATTAGGGTATAAGAGACAATGGGAATAATAGATAATAAGAGTACAAAGAATGTTGGAATATTACAACAAAAGATCAATTTTCTTTTTTCCCTTAGTTGGGTTGTTGAGTATTTATATCATTTTATTCAATTCTTCTTGTTATAGTACATTAAGTGCCCTAACGGTTATTTGAAACAAGCTTACCAACATGCCAATACCTTACTCTTACCGGCATGACGGTAAGCAAATGTACTTATAGTATGAACACTTCCAAGTGTACCGGCATGCTGGCTCTTCAAGGTTAGAGAGCTTTTCTTTTCGTTATCTAGGGTTTTACACTGTTAGCTTGATCTTCCTTGTATCGTCAAGCTAGTAGGCCAAATTTTCTTAAAATTAACTTTAACACATAATAAACAAATACACTTTGCAATCCATCTTTAAGATCATTGTAAGCCCCAAAGTTCAGCCAAGTAACCGTAAGATTGAACTTAGAACCCAAGGTTTAGGGCGATCGGTTAAAAGATTCGATCAAACCCAAATTATAAACTACTGAGAGAAATATTAGTAAAAATGACCCCATAAACGTAAATTTAAGAAAATAAGTAATAAAATAGAAGACTATAAAATTTTCAAATTTTAAGCATAATAATTACTAATTACCGAAAAGGCAAAAAGTGTAATATAATAACTAATAAATTAGTAGAGATAGATTATATGTATACTAAAAATTTTAGAATGACCAAAATAATATTTAGGAATGTTCACGTGTACCTTACATGTATTTACGTGTAGATAAAAATACGCGTAATTACTAAAATTGGCCGAAAACTAAGTAAATAATTAAAGAAAAATACAAAATAATTATAAAAAAATCAGAAGAGGATAACTGCAACAAGATTAGGTTGTGACAGAAAAAGAAAAAAAATAACCAATAGGAATTGGACAAACAAAAAGCCTAAAATCAAGGAATTGGGGCAAAATCCCATCAAATTAATGCACATTAAATTCTACAATTGTCTATAAATAAGGAAAAAATTTCCAGAAGTCATTTGGCTAGTTTGTGATCTGAGAAAAATCGAAACACAAAAAAATTCGAGAGAAATTCCAGAGAATAAAAAAAAAAAAAAACTGTGCAGATTAGCAAGGTGAACTAAAACCACCACCCACCCACCACCACCACCACCACCCGGGACCGAGCCACCACCACCACCCTACACTAGAACCACCGCTTGAACCGGCCGACAGCCTTGGACCGGGTTTGGACGGCGAGAAAGCTTCGAACCGGTTAGTCATTTATTCACCCCGATTTTTGTATAATTTTGTAAAATTAGTTATTTTGCCCAGAAAATTATGAAACTTGTTATTCTGAGGTTTTATTGTATGTAGATTTAGGAAAAAATATTGATTTAGTTTAATTATGTCTGGAAATATAGGGTCCTTAACAAATTGTTCAAAACCGAGCATGATTAAACCGGAAATTAAATAGGCTTAGGGAAGTAATTTGGGGCTCAAAATTTTTCTGTAGGATTCTCATATGATGTAGAACAGTGCTATGAAGCCATTTTTTAAAAATTAATTTTCAAAAATTTTAAGTTAATTTTTAGCCCTAAAATGATGGTAAAATTGGGTGATTTAGGATTAATTAGGTGATTAGGATGTTAATTACTGATTTGGATCTTAATTAGATGTTTAAGGAAGTTAATCTCTGCAGTGGAACCCTAATCCTGGCCTTTAGGTACTAAGTATAGTTAATTAAGGAAATTAGGTAAGTAATATAAGAAATTAGTAATATGTGAAATTGTAAATTAATAAATATGGAAAAATTAGGGTTATTTAGATAATATTAGAGTAAAAATCAGAATAATATTAAATCTAAATTAAGATTGAATTTTAGGTAATTATATAAAAAAGTAAGATTTTCTCACATCGGGGATAAATCCGATACCCCAATTAGGACTAACGTGTACCAAATAGCTTAGAATACTAAATTAAAACCCAATAGGATATTTGGATACTCGAGCTTAATGTAATTAATTTCACATTAGGATTCGAGCATGTTTAGGATTTAAAAATCGAACTAAAACCTAATTTAGAAATTGATGCGGAAACCGAAACCAAACCCAAACCTAGAATAATTATAAAAGACTTAAGACCTAGATAATTAGGTATATTAAACCCTAAACAACACATAACAATAAGCATTATAGGATAAAACAAACTTATAATAGATATATGAAAAGCTGAAACCACGTTTGTATTATAGGGATGAACGGCGATGGCCTGAGCAAATCGGACCTCGAGTGAGTGAGCGAGGAGTCGAGGTAAGTTGGGATTAATACGATGTTGTATTTTTGGAGGCTTAAGATTATGCTTGGTTGTGCTTGTTAGATAGTTGAATGTATGCATGTGCTTGATTATGGGTGATACTATGATTCTACTTGTTGCTATAACATGTATTGTATGATTTGTATGAAATGATTGATCACCTTAAACTGGACTTAATTAAATATCCGACCAGTAATCATAATCGGACATGCATGGCAACCTGTTAGGGGATTTAGGACTCTTTGGCCAAATACCAACCCCTTCGGAAGGGATAGCGTAGGATTGCAAAATGGTCCCTTCTTCATCCTCAGTCGAACTAAGTGACAGGAGAGGAGGTCGCGGCGAGAGTGAAGGCAGTGGTTCGAAGGTAGTCGTGGGAGGAGCAAGGTCTCCATTACACAAGCCTGAGTTTGGTCGTGAGCTGTTGCATTAACGGCAACTCCTCAACCCGGATTAGAACGGGCGCAGTTTCTCTAATCTCACGACGGGCCGGACAACGTCGTGCGATGACATTTGCTTGCACATGCATTGCGCCTAATAAGTGATTGAAAACCTTGTTGTGAGTATGGTATAATTTTAAGTCCTCCGTCCTAACTTACTGAGCTGTGGTTGCTCACATCCCTATAGACATCGTGCAGGTGCTGGCTAAGAAGCGGATTCCAATTACTCTGAAGCTAGCAACTGCTGGATCCTGGGGAGTGAAGAAAAACATGTGAAGAATAAATATATTTTTAAGGTTTAAGCTTTTACTTTAGAACTTCTCATTTTTGAATAATGTAATAACTAGGAAATATATTATGGAGAAATCTTGTAAACCTTAATTGTAATAACTGTATTATAATATATATATCTTTCCTCACTTTCTTAGAGAAATGATTTATTTAAATTATAAATTGTTTCCTTCAAAGCGGGTTAGTTGTGGACGCCTTGTGTATATCAGGTCTAAGATAGTGGTTGTAAGGCCAACTTCTATCTTAGGATGGTTTACACGGCGGGGGCTGTTACGACTCTACCGCTTCAGGGCATGACAATCATTTGATCATTACTCAAAATATTAAATATCTTATAGAGTTAATTGATATATTTAATTATTAAGTAAATTAATCATTCTTATTCAAATTAGTTTAATTATTCACTTTTGTTTTGTTCATATCAAAATCAATTAGTGAACCTTTGGTTCAACATAAATATCCCCTACTGCCCCCCACCCCCCTTATTTTTTAATTTTTAAAATAGGTAAGGAGTCCTACTTTAGAAAAATACAAAAAAAAAAAAGAAAAATTAGAAAAATAAAAAAAGATAGAAGATTTTTAAAAGATCACAAAAATAGAAAATTTGGAAAGATCATAAAAAGTAGAAGCAACAACAATAATAATAATAATAATAATAAAAGTAGAAGAAAGTATAAATAAATAAATAACAAGAATAATAAAAATTTTTGGTAGTAGGATTTTTAGCTTTTTTAGGGCCTTAAATAGAAAAGAGGCATTAAGCTTAGGTTTATATTTAAATTTCGCCCAGGTTAACCTTGTTTTTATTCAAATGTGCAATTTGATTGCATACATAAATAAGGCATCGGCCAACGGTCTAATGGTTTGGCACTTTAACTTAACATTGCATATAGCTTAAAGGTCTTAGGTTTGAATCTCATCAAAGGTAAAAAATGCCTTTTATTTTTCCTTTACAAAACACACCGCCACATGTCAAAAGATCACTAAGCTAAGTGTTAGGTTATGATACGTAGCACTTCATGATTAAGCTACATCACCTATGTTACAGACATGTGTCACACGCACACAACACAAGTAGGGACATATGTTAGTCACATAGCATGACATGTGTCATACACGTTGATACGAGGCAAGCGCACCTATCAATTTTAATATAGTCGGATATGAGTCCGAGTCGATCCCTCAGAGATTTTGAGTACTAATATTAACTTTAGCTTTATTATCTAACCGGAAAATTATGTCGAGTTGAATGAATTAAAAATACTGAAATTAATAAACTAAACTAATTATGAGACTTAACTAAGCAATTTAGAAAGCAATAAAACTACAAACGACTTCAAGTATGCAATAATGTATTTAGGAATTATTTCCCCTAGTGTTTAACATGTAACCTTTTAAAATATATTCAATTCAATTTCTATAATTCTTGACCGGAGGGATTCACAATTAAAGCTAATATCTTTCTCAAGCATATTAACCCTAATCCTAAATTATTTACCGGAATCTCTTCACTTAGTAATATAACTTAGAATTGCATTAATGTTTAATGAATTCCCACACAAACAATCACTTTCCGGAAGAATCATGTATCTTATCTCTAAGTATACATGTAATTCTCTTCAATTATGTTAAGATCTAATTACACATGCAATTTCTCAATCAACATGCATAATATCATATATTGATACTCTAGAATTATCAATCCATATCTAAATGACATAATTGAATCAAGAAAAGATAAAAACTTTCTTGAAATTATAATTCAATCCAAGGGTTACATGAAACCCTAGGTTCCATAATCCTAAATACTTGAATTCTAAGCTATCATAACGAATCTAAAAACAAGTTCCATCAAAAACGTAAAATAAAGCATGAAAACCCCTCTTGATTTGATGAACAATCTCTAATCTTGAAATCGATGTCGTTATCGCTTCTTGATGTTGTTTCTCCTTAAGTCTCTTCTTGTCTCTTGTCTCTCTTTGTTTCTGTAATGTCTCTCTTTCTTTTGAACCCTAAGATCCCCTTTTATATGTGTATTTCACGGATTTTATTTTCGTCGCCAGACACGGCCTGGGACATGGCCGTGTCTCCAGGTCGTGTAACTTTCTGCACAAAGGCAAAATTTCTACACAACTTCAAAATTTCATAACTTCTTCGTTTGAACTCGGAATTGAGTGAAACTTGATTCGTTTTCTTCGTTTTCGAGCCTAGAATGCGTTTAAACCCTGAAATCAACATTTTACTCAATTAAGTATCATTTTCTTTAAAGAAAACCAAAAATGTACGAGAAATGCTATAAAATTACCATATAAAATATGTTTAAAATCAGAGTTATCACACGTGTTGCCATGTGGCACAATATGCCAGTACCCACGTCATCAGCCACGTATCCCATAAGAATACATAGTACGATGTTATTTGACCATATGGTTGACGTGTAGCCACATCATCACCATGTCAACACCTATTTCTCTTTCCTTCTTTCCTTTTTTCTTTCTCTTTCCCTCACTTTCCCACAAATTCCCTAAACTTCCAGCATAAGAACAGCTCGCAGTCCACACTTTGGATTGATTGTTCTTGTGTATTACACACAATTTCCATCTAATTAATAATGGAATCATGTCCTAAGCATGCTATACTCTTGAATCTGGCCAAGTTTTTGTCTAGATTCATGTGTTTGGGTAGACAAATCGAATCAAGAAAGTCCAAGAAACTTCAATGTACGGATTTATCTCACGAGTTAAGTTCTCCTTGATTTCTGCTTCTTAAAGTTTCTATTGGTTAGATTAAGAACAAAGTTTAGGCACATACGAATGACTAAAATTTAACACAAATTGTGCCCTAAATTAAGAATCACGTCCCAACCGTATGACCTTATTCAAATCTCGATTTAGCACCTTCCATGCTCAATTAAAGCTTCAACACTATAAATTGGTACTTGGACAAGCGTTCAAGGACAAGATTCACTCTCCAAACATTGACTCTCCCCCAAATTTTGTTCGCACACTCTCTCTTTCACTCTAAGGAAACCCTAACTTGAGTATCTCTCTCTCTCTAGCTTTGCCTTCACTATAGCCCATTTGGAACCAAAATAACACCACAATCGAGCTCCTTAAGTCGTTGGTGTTCAACCCCAACCCCCTTTGTACGTAGCTGTGTCCCACAATGCAATAACTTAGCCACTACCCAAACCTTAACCCACAACCGTACCATCACTTCGAAACCAACATCACCATGTAACCCCACTACAAACCAGGTACACGGCTAAGCTCATCGTGCTTCGGGACAACCAACCCAACCACCCTTACCGACCTCGCCATCACCACCGCATCAGACCAACACTAAACTACTGCAAAACGACCACCCTAGCCTCAACATCCTCCTTATCCCCAACAAGTCCAATACAAAACACACAAAACCCCCCCTCTCCCTCTCGTTTTGATGATTAGAGCTAGTCGGAGTGTACCATTGCTGTCACTGCTGTTGAAGATTGTCCAACTCGACTCGATCCAAGAGCACTAACCTAACTCGAAAGTCGCTCTAAGCACCAACCCGACTTGGAAGTCGCTTTAAGCCCAAGATCCTTACGCAAGTCCTTTAGTCCAACCCTTTCACTATTTAGCATCATTTTTTATTTTCTTTTTATTATTATTTTATTTATTTTATCACTTTAATTGTAAATGTAAAAAAAAAAAAAAAAGAGGACAAAATTCTATAGGTGCAAAGCATTGTGGGCCCTCTCACCTACAAAAGGCCTTTTGGCCTTTTAGCTCGTTTAATGGGTTAGGTTTACACCTGGCCCAATTTGCTTCCCTAATGTTATTTATTTACTTATTTAAACCCTTAATATAAAACAAAATAAAAATAACCAACATAAAAAAAGAAGAAAAAAGAAAAAAAAGGAGGAGAAGAGAAAAAAAAAATACAAAAGTCTTTATCATCGTTTAAGCTTTGATAAAAAAACAATAATTTAAAGAAAATAATAATAACAAAACAATAATATGGGTTTGTCACTTAGAAAAGCTTTTCTTTCCAAATAATAAAAATAAACGAGTCCTCCTAAAGTTAGGATCCCTTAGATTTTTTTCAAAATAAAATAATTAAAATTTAGGATCTTTTTAAGATCTTTTTTAAAAAGAAACCAAACTGGCTATATAATGTGAACTTGAATGTTTTTCTCAAATTAAAATCAACTAACCTGCTAGTAATTTACAAAAAAGAATTGTGTACGTCTGATTCCAAATAACAGGTACGTAGGTACCTCCGAGATGACGTAAAAAACGAAAAAGCTTATTTTTTTCATTTTAGTTTAAATTATTCAATTGAGTCCAATTCGTTATCTAGTGATTAAATTTCATTTTATATGGTAATTTTGAAAGGTAATTTCTATAAATTAAATCTAAATTAGGAAAGTTCATGGCACCCATAAGGGTTTAAACAATTTAACCCCTAAACTTGTTTCTCTAGTTCTAAAACCTTTTTTAAAAAATTGGTTTTCTTCATGCAAACCAATATCAAGATAAACTATTTCCCGACCTTAGTTGAGTAGCGATTTCAAAAATTTATAAAATTTCTTTTTTAAAAAAAGCCATAGTTTTTCCTTAAGCCCTTATTAAGGATTAATGTTGAACAGGTAGGGTTTAATATTAATCAGTTTAGGGAAAACTTATAGAAACTAGAAAAAATCAGACTCGATAGCTTGACGACTCTACTAAGGACCTTAAGAGGATTAGCAATTTAACTTTTCAAATTAAGAATTAATTTTTTGAAATCACCTTATTGAATGTAATTTTTTTTGTTCTTATTCTTTATATAAAGTTGCACTAACCATTGTTGCAGGGTTAAATTTATTCAAGTTTTTATTATTTGGGTTAGTGGGGTAGGGGTGGGGGGGATGCAGAGATGGGTATGGTGGTTTTACTTTCTGTATCATATTTTGCATGGTAGAAATGGTAAAACTTGGAGCGTATTAGGATCCTCGAAGGGTTAATGTGTAGGCTTTGAGTGCTATGGTATAACCACCCCTCAGGATTGATTAGGCTATCCCTACTTAAGCTTAATATGACCAATGAAAGTATTTTCTAAAAACAAGTGAAGTTACATAAGCTTAAGGACCTTTAGAACTTACTCTTTATGCATTCACAACATCTGGAACTGACAAATAATCAAGCAAGATGAAAAGAAAAGAAAAGAAGCAATAGCTCAAAGTTTCTTTAATTTCCCTTATAATTTCTATGTTGTAAATATCGAGTTGATGTAAATAGGTTTGTGTCTTTGTTTTATACTTTATTATAAATAGCCATTCTTTAATCTTGTAACAAACGTTTTCTTTATAATTCAACCTAAAGAAATGGTCTGCTCATCTAACTCCATCCATTTCAGAGAAAGATTCATCGACAAACCCATCAACCCCAAGCCTGCTCTAGACTAATGGCTTCAATACTTCGACTCAAGGGAACAAGAGATCATCACTAACAAGATCAGCCCCATTATGTCACTTCTTAAGGTAAAGATTGAGATTAATTTGATTAGGGCCTTAACCAACTTTTGGGAACCCGAGGAGGTAGCTTTTTGAGTTGGACCTCACTTACTTAGTCCAACACTTGAAGAGTATACTTAGTTACTTCGAGCCCCTTCCTTAGAGGATATATACACCCCAAATTTGGAAGTTGACCCAGTGAATGCATTTTCAAGAATCCTTAGGGTAAAAAAAGCTGAAGTAAACAAGGTCTTAAAAAATTGTAATGGAAACTATATTAAATTAGAAGACCTAAAAGCTTGGTTCACCACTGAGCCCAGGTCCAACAAATGGGGCATCTTCTGTAGCAATCCTAAAGACTAGGGACAGAACAAAATGAAGGCTTTTATCTTAGTTACATTCGAGACTCTTTTATTCCTTAATGGAAAGTTCCTCATCCATTTTAGGGATGTTGAATTAGTAGGCCAATTTCTTTAAGGCAAATCATATATCCCAACCTTCCTTGTAGAACAAATTAGAAGCTTCAACATTTTGAAAGAGAAAAACAATGGCGTACTGAAGACCAGCATGGCATTACTAATGGTCTATTTTGTGAGCCACATGAAGTGTTTTTGGCTTGATCTAATCTGAAGAGAATTTACCCATAGTATTGATTTGATTGATTCTTTTGTTGTCAAGGTCTATTTACTAGATGAGAAGTCTACTTACTATTGGGTGGAAATACTAAGGAATTTCCAAGTCGTTGATATCTTATGGATAGCAAGATGGAGAAACTTCAAGAGGATAATCCTAGTCTGTAAAAATTATCAAACTATACCCCTTATTGGGATGAAATGGTACATAGGCTATTACCCTAACAATATGATTTGATAGTTTAGAGGAATTCAAGATATAGTTTACAGGGCCCAACTAGATATCACAACCTTAGATTATGAGGACCTTTAGGTTTTAATACCACAAAAGATATCCAAACTTTAGGTGATCAAGCAACTATGGGACACAAGGATGAGGAAAACTCTAAGGCCCAATATGGAAAGAATGTCGAAGCCCTACCCCTTAAAGCAGAAGAGGCTTATCTTAAAGTCAACCCAGCCTTTGAATCTTTCAGGATAGAAGGGGTCTATCTAAAGGTTAACCTAACTTTTTAGTCGAACACTTATTCATTCTCGATCAACTCAAAGCCAGAAGCTAACCAGGATATATTGAAAGAATTAGAAAGGCGGTGGACCCAGCAGATCACCAAAAAGATGAAAATGCTCAAAAGTTATGATGGTTTCGAGCAGGTTGATATTATAGACATCTCAACTTATGACTATGGAATCTTCTTTGAAAAGTTCAAGGTACTTGACTTTGAGAAGTACAATAGGATTGGCTGCTTTAAACTACATACCGAATTATACATACAAAAGATGGGCAAGTATGTACAATACAACTAGCTTATGGTACAAACTTTTTAGGATAGCATGATGGGTCTTGCTTTGGCCTAGTATGCCTAATTAGACCTAAACTAGGTGAACACATGAGAGAAGTTGGCTAGAGTAATCTTTGAACAATACAAGTTTAATGTAGAAGTTGCACCAACCATGATGGACTTGGTCACCTTATGAAAGAAGCACGAATGAATCATTCAAAGAGTATGCCTAGAGGTAGAGATCTCTAGCCATAAGGGTATCCAGCCCTATGACTGATAAAGAGCTAACTTTAGCTTTCATCAATACTTTAGAGTGGCCATACTTCTCCTACTTGATTGGATAAGCTTCCTCTAGCTTCGTAGAGGTAGTGGCTGTAGGATGTCAGATTAAGAATGCCGTCTCCTCTGGTAAGTTACAAGAGCCATTAGAAAAAAAGACCACCCGTTGCAAAGCCTAATACTAGCAAGCCGAGAGAAGCTATTGTTAACGTGGTCAATTCAAACTTTAGGACCAATGCTTGGGTCTCTTTCATAACAAATCCTCTACTAGTTTAGCAACAATTCAAGAACCAACCTCAAACTAACAGGGCCCCTAAACAATTTACTAGGATATTGGTTCTTCTCATCTAGGTTCTTGAAAAATTAAGGAAGGATAATCTAATCCATTTCGAGCTTCCCAATGAAAGGTATAGGCTAAGGGTTTTTTTATCCTAATGCAAAGTGTTAATACCATTTAGGACAAGTGGCCCATTCAACAGACTCATGCTAGAGATTAAAAAATAAAATTCAAGACTTAATTGATGAAGGTTCAATCTAGCTTGACTTCGTAGAAGCCTTAGTTCCAAATGTCAACAACAACCCCTTGATCAACCATGCCCCCATCATCAACATGATATTTAACGACTTAGATCCTACCATCAATATGATTGGTTCTAACCAAGAGCTTAAGGTCTATAGATTTTATTACGCCTTGAAACCGCAGAGTCGCAATAATCTCGCCGTATAAACTAACCTATGATAGTAACTGATCTTACAGTCCTTACCATAAATTAAATTTTCATAAAGTATTCACAACTTCTCACTTTGAAGTAAACAATTCAATTAAGATTTAAACTAAAATTTACATAAAAAGTTAGAACTATCATTTATATATATAATTACATCTATGTTATCTCAAAATCTCAGGAAATTACACAAACTACAGTAGCCGCTAACTTTCATCTCACACCTTAGTTCATATACCTACAAGTGCTATCAAGACATTAAAAGACTTAATCGTGTGGCCATTTGATCCTCACTCCCCATAGCTTCAAAAGAGAACTGACCTTAGTATAGTTGTAACATGGCATGTTAGTCAGAAGTCAGAACCTGCAAAAGAATCTATATGGGTATGAATAACTCCAGCTCAGTAAGTTAAGTTGAAGACTTATGAAAGTATAATAAGCCTAAACAAGGTTATCAAACAATTAATTCTATGCAATGCAACAAGTAAGTGTCATTATACAACGTAGTCCAGTTCGTTGTGAAATCAGAGTAATTTCACTCGCTCTAATATAGGTTGAGGAGTTTTCGTTAATGCAACAACTCACAACTAAACGTAGGTTTGTACAATGGAGACACCACTTTCCCTAAGACTATCCTTCAAACCAATGTCCTCATCTTCATTGCAACCATCTCTCCTGTCACTTAGTTCTGCTAAGGATGAGGAAAAAAACTATTATGCTATCAAGCACTAGCTTTTTCGAAGGTGTCGGTGTTGGTTAGAGAACCCTAATGATCCCCTAAAGGGTTGCAATGCATGCCAAATTAGAGTATTCAGGTTTATTAGGATTAGGTTCGATTTAAGGTGATCAGACAATTCTACACCAATCTAATCATAACAATCATCAAATACAATATAGATTTCAGCATGAAATCAGATACGTAAGCACATACATAAAACTACTTACAATCACAATCATATACAATCTTAAGTCTCCGAATATTCTAAAATAATACTTCAAAATACGGTGAAGTATTAAACCCAACTTAGAATCTTGAGTCACTCACTCAACCAGTTGCAAGTTGACTTGTCTTCGTGTGTCCTATAATATGAATTCGTTTTTCGTAGTTATATCTTGATAATATATTTATATACCCTAGATTATGATTTAACTCAATTTTTCATATATACATATTATTCATTAGTGATTCATCCTAGGTTAATTCAAGATTCGGTTTCCAAATCTGATTTAAGTTCTAAATTGGCTCTAACTATGAGTAAATCCTAAAAATTCCTTCCGAACCTTAATGTGAATTTAATCACATTAGGCTTGAGTACCCTAAATATCACTTTTAGTCTTAATCAGTATTCTATTCTACCCGGTACACTTAAATCCTTATTAGTGTACCGAATTTATTCTCGATTTAAGAAAATTATACATTTTTTGTATAATTACCTAAAATTAAGGTTTATACCAGATTTAATACGTATTAACCTAATATTTTATATTTACCATAATTCCACTTCCAAATATTATCAAATTACTTATATTTATTACATAACTCTCATGATAATTACATTTAATACTCTAAGTGCTATGATTATGTTACCAAATCAAAGATTAACATCCCTAAGTATCTAATTACATACTAAATTAGTAATTAGTTGTTTAATTACCTAATTAATTCAAAATTACTCATTTATTCATCATTTTAGAGCTTAAAAGTTTCAAAAATTAATTTAAAAAAATGGCTTTAAAGCACTGTTCTATATTACTTAAGTAGTCTATAAAAAAAATTTGAGCTCAAAACTACACTCTTAAGCCTATTAATTTCTAATTCAAAACATGTTCAATTTCGCTTGGTTTCTTAAGTAACCTATATTTCTAAAACTTAAAACTACACTCTTAAACGTATTTATTTTTAATAATTTTTACAAAATCGACTGGAAATTTGGACTTACCTATTTCCTAAACTTCCAACCACCAGTGCCGATCTAGGGGTTGTTGGCCAGTCCAAACATGGGGTTTGGAGTGTGGTGGTGGCGATAGTTCAATTTCAGGTGATGGTGGGCTGTAGGTTCAGTTCAGTTCAAATGCCTTAACTGCACAAATTTTTGTAATTTTTTTTAAAACACTTATTTTCTCTTCGTTTTCGACTCTTTCTCTTTTTTATACCCATCAAACTGTCCAAATGAACTTCTATAGTTTTTTTGGCTATTTATAGAGGAGTTGGGGAATTCTGGTACATTAAATTGGTTAGACAATTGTTTTATCTACTTCCATTTTGCCTTTTAAGTGTGAATTTAATTGGTCCAAATTTTTCTCTTCATCCTTGACTTGCCACAACCCAAATCTAGATTGTTCCCTACTTCTTTGTTTTCTTTCTTTCTAATTTTTACTTGATTTTTTTATAATTTTCTTTAATTATTTGGCAATTTTCAAGCAATTGTGGTAAATTCATGTATTTTTACTTACGCATAGATACATATAGAGTACAAGTAAATACTCTTAAATATTATTTATGTCATTTTATGATTTTTAGTGTGCATATTGTTTATTTCTAGTGATTTATTAGTTAATGGAATTTATTTTTATGCATTTTTGATAAATAATAGGTAATATACTTAAAATTTGAAAATTTTATATTCTATCATTTTATTACTTATTTTCTTAAATTCAAACTTATAAGGTCACTTTTATTAATATTTGTAGCTTTGTTTTATAATTTAGGCTTAATCGGATCTTTTAACCATCGCTCTAAACTTTGTGTACTAAGTTCGATTCTATAGTTATAAAGCTTATATTTAGGGCTTATAGATTTTATAAATCAGAAGTGAAATAAGCTTCAAAGACCAAAAGGTACACCTTCTATGTGCCTTTAGCCCTTGAAAGTTACAAAACTACTCCTTTCAACTACTAGGTAATTAACTAGAAGCAATTGAGTTTACTCTGGGAGGGATTACCCACTCCGGTAGAATTTATGACCCAAAAGAAGACCTAAAAAAGAAGAATGCATTGGAAGAGTTAAGCAACAAATCGGCTAAATATGAGGAAGGATTTACTGCCTTTACTAAGATGATAAAGTCTAATGAGTACAAAATAATGGACCAACTCACTAAAACTCCAGCACAAACTTTTCTTATGAGTCTGTTGATGGCATCCGAACCATATAGGGAAGCTCTATTCTAAACTTTGAGGGAGGTCAAGGTCCCTCATCAAATACTAGCTGAAAAGATGGGATCGGTTACCTACTCTATCTTCACTATAGATCAAATTTCTTTCTCAATTGAAGAATTGGGTGAAGAAGGTAATCAATACACTAAGCCCCTATTCATATAGTGAGGGTAAACAACATTATCACAACTAGTCCTCATTGACAACAAGTCATTATTGAATGTTTGCCCCCTCGCTACCTTAGATCTATTGGGAATCAATGCAATCGCAATTAAGCTGAGTTCAACAATAATTATGGCTTTTGACTAATCCAAGAAGGAAATTATTGGGGGGATCGACTTACCAGTTTATATTGGCCACAAACTTTCAACATTCAATTCCAGGTTCTAAACATCCCGAGTACTTTTAACCTCTTATTGGGAAGACCTTGGATACATTCAGCGGGGGCCATACCTTTAAGTTTACATCAGAAGGTTAAGTTCATCTCAAATGGTCATGTCATAGCAATTTTGGGTGACCGAGATTATGAAATATATAAAGAAACAACCATACCCTACATTGGCATTGAGGAGTAAGAGGACTTGAGGCTCTAAATGTTTGAAGAAATGTATATGATTACTAATCAAAGGAAGGATGAAAGGCTAAAATTCAAGGAAAGATAAGTTAGTACTTGTGGGCTTGGCTATTTTCCAACTTTGATGGAAAAGTTGTGAAACATGCAAGAGAGGTGACAGATTGTATCACGCCCCAATGACCTTTCCACCACTGATTGAGACATTCATCTAAGTTGATGCTCAACTCTTAGAATCTACCAAAGAGGATACCCTCAACAAGAATAAAATAGTAGGCCTATCCGGTAAGCTCTAGCACTTGAATAATTGGTTATCCATCCCTATGAATAGTGAAAAGTCTTTTCTAGGATAAATGATGAATCATGGTTTAGTATTTCATTGAGTTTTTTAATAATTACTTTTGCTCTATTGTACTTGAGAGAATCTCTTTAATTTGATAAAAATCAATCTCTATTCTCTTCAATCCTTCTTTACTTACACTTCTTTCTTTATGTACTTTTGACCCATATCCAATGCTTTGAATAAAAGCTAAAGATATCTCATGTAGATAGGTGATAAAAATATTGATATCGCTTTCAGCCTTACTAGGTTAGTTGGGAGTGATGTTAAATTAAATACAAGCTAGAGACATTCGTTGGGAGTGATGTTAAATTAAATAAAAGCCAGAGACATTCATTAGGAGTGATATTAATGACCATAGTGATGTACAAGAAAGTTGACAAAGACATGAAATGGGTAGAATTTTCATTGATGAGCCAACCGAGACAATTAATGTTGGGACCAGTGACAACCCCAAGAATTAGAAGATTAGAGGGAATTTGAAAGAGGAATAGAAGATAGAAATGACTGCATTACTATATGCCTGGGTTAGATCCGTCAATTGTCTACCACTTACCTACATGAGAAGATGTCAAACCTAAGAAGTAGAAGCTAAAGAGATTTCAACCAAATATCTTGTTGAAAATTAAAGAAGAAGTAAAAAAGTTACTGGAGGTTAGTTTCATTGAAGTGTCTGATTATCCTGAATGGGTAACCAACATTGTGCCGGTCATTAAAAAGAACAGAAAAGTTAGAATATGTGTAGATTTTTGAGACCTCAATCAAGTAACACTTAAAGATAACTTCCCTTTACCCCATATCAATATCTTGGTGGACAACATAGCAGGGAACCATCTCTTCTCCTTTATGGATGGATTCTTTAGTTATAACTAGATCCGAATGTCCAAAGAAGATAAAGGCAAAATAACTTTCATTATAACTTACGGTACATTTTATTACAAAGTAATGCCTTTTAGACCAAAAAATGCTGAGGCAGCTTACTAAAGAGCAATGGTTGCAATCTTTCATGACATAATGTACAAAGAAGTTTGGGCATATATTGATGATATGATTGCGAAGTCTAAAGAGGGAGAAAATCACATAGATAACTTAAGGAGATTATTTGATAGGTTGAGAAAATTCCAATTAAAACTAAACTTAGAGAAGTGCACCTTAGAGTAACTTCAAGGAAATTATTAGGTTTCATAATCAGCTAAGGGGGCATTGAAGTGGACTCTAATAAAGTCAAAGCAATAGTTAACTTGCCTCCTCTACATGCATTTAAAGAAATCAGAGGCTTATTAGGCCACTTAAACTACATAGCCCAGTTCATATCTCAACTTACAAATAAATGCTGTCTTTTGTTTAAGTTGTTGAAAAAGAACGCTAAGATAAATTGGGATGAAGAGTGTAAGTAAGCCTTTACGACAATCAACAAATATCTCATGAACTCTCCAATTTTAGTGGCCCTTAAATCTGAGAAGTTGTTATGTCTACACCTTACAATATTACTAAAATCCATGGGGTATATATTCGGTCATAAGGATGAGGAAGGAAAAGAGCAGGTCATATACTACTTGAATAAGAAGTTTATTGAAGAGGAATAGAAGTATTCAGAAATTGAAAGGAAGTGCTGTGCTTTGGTCTGAGTAATGCATTGGCTTAGGTAATGCATGCTCTATTATCGATTGAATTGTTAACTCAACATGATCCCCTAAAGTATTTGGCTGATAAACTGGCCGTAATCGGTAGAATCTCAAAGTAGTAAATGTTACTATCAGAGTTCGACATTACGTACGTGAACTAGAATTCAGTCAAGGGGCAAGCTATAGTAGATCAATTAGCAAAAAATCCCTCTAATGATACCCACCAAGAGATACAAGTCAGATTCCCCGATGAAGATGTCTTAATAGTTGAAGGAAGTTCTAATGAAGAAAAAGATGATGAACTCCTGAAATGGAAGATGTTCTTTGACAGAGCTGCTAATGTGTTCAGGTGTGGAATTGGGGCAATACTAATATTTCTTGAAGGTATACAATTCCCTATAGCTGTAAGGCTCATTTTCCCATACACCAATAATATCGCTAAATACAAGGCATGTATCATATGACTCAAAATGGCCCTAGATAAAGACATTCAAGAATTAGAACTATACGAGGATTCTTCACTCATTATCGACCAAGCTTGGGGAGAATACAAGATGAAAGATCCTAAATTGATACCTTATCATTGCCACTTGACTAAATTAATGGAGAAATTCAAAGAAATTACTTTCACTTATGTACCGAAGATACAAAATCAATTTGCCGATGCATTAGCCACTTTGGCATCCATGGTCTAAATATTTGATAAAGTTCAAATTTAGCCCCTCACCATTGAAATTGAAGAAAAGCCTGTCTTATGTCAAGCAATTGAAGGTACACATGACGAAAAGCCTTGGTACGATGATATTAAAATGTTCCTACAATAAGGCACATACCCTAAAGAAGTTGAGAAAATGGATAGAAAAATGATAAGGAGATTAGCTACCCAATTCTTAATAAGTGAGTCCACCTTGTATCGATGATCTTTTAACGGTACGCTTCTAAGGTGTGTGGATGACAAAGAGGTCAAAGTTTTGATAAAAGAAGTGTACGAAGGAATATGTCGTCCCCACATGAATAGATACATGCTCACTAAGAAGATTATGAGGCTGGGATATTACTGGTCAACAATAAAAGGCAATTACATCAAACATGTCAAGCATTGTCACTTATGTCAGGTTTATGCAAACAAAAATAATGCTCTACCTTAAGAATTACACACACTCTCCGTACCATGGCCATTTTCTATGTAGGGTATAGATATCATTGGCCTGATCACTCCAAAAGCTTCTAGTAGGCATTGCTTCATACTCGTTGCCATTAATTACTTTGGTAAGTGGGTTGAGGCCTCATCCAATTCAAGCGTTACTAACGGGGTAATAGTCAAGTTCATAAAAAGAGATATCTTTGCTCAATACAGGACTCTTGAAACGATCATCACAGACAATGGCACTAACATCAACAACAAGCTTATGTCAAAGTTGTGCTGAAAGTTTAAGATCATCCACAAGAACTCCACCCCTTATCGACCCTACATGAATGGAATTGTTGAAACAGCCAATAAAAATCTCAAAAGAATAATTGAAAAGATGGTTATTACATATAAGGATTAGCATGAAATGTTACTGTTCATGCTTATGGCTTATCGAACCTTCATTAGAACATCAACGGGGGCAATGCCTTACTCCTTAGTATATGGCACTGAGGCAGTATTATCGGTGGAAGTTGAGATCCCGTTTCTCAAAGTACGATCTGAAACTTAGTTGGATGAGGCTGATTAGGTAAAGAAATGCATTGAGTAGTTGAATTTGATTGATGAGAAAAGATCGATAACCTTATGTCATAATTAGTGTTACCAACAAAGAATGGCTTGAGCTTTTAATAAAATGGTATAGCCTTGAAACTTCAAAAAAGGTGATATGGTGTTGAGGAAGGCACTCCCTAATACATAAGACTCTAGAGAAAAATTCGCTCCTAATTACGAAGGCCCTTATATCGTGAAGTGAGTGTTACTAGGAGGGGCATTAATTTTATCTCAAATGGATGGTCTAAAATTAAGAGACCCCACAAACGTTGACTCGTAAAGTTATATTACCAATGAAAATCAATGGAAATTTTTACTGAGAACATGAAAATGCTAATCATCATGAATGTTATTATGGTTTAATTTTCATCTTTTACAAGCAAAGTTGGTATCCTTAGCAATTGTCGGCGTTAGAATCATCTCCATCCCTTTTCTTGCTCCATTAAAAGTTCTAGTTCCCTAACTCAATTTAAATGAATCCATAGATTAAAAACACAAGAGGAGTTGAAAGTGAGATATGGAACATTGATTATTAACAAAACTTTTTAAAATACTTTATTACAAATTGATCCTCCTTGATGGAGAGTTTTATTGTCTATTTTCCAAGGAAAGGCAAGATCCAGATGAGTAAACACCTCATGACAAATATTTACCTATCAGGGATAAGAGATTCGATTCAGAAAAAATCTGAAAGGTAATCAATTAATTAGTAGAAACAACGGATGACACTCTATATCAGTTTAATTCCCATGACTTCTCTAAAGGACCAATGAAGTCTAAGAGGTTTCGTGTCAAGATCAATTGGGTTGACGACAAGGGATCAAAAATTGAATTCATTTCAAAGAATGAGTCGATTGGTTTTGATAGGACTTTTCAAAGAAAGATTTGATGTTAGCATATTGATTTTTGAACATTACATTTGCATTTACACTATACCTCCTTAGATAGTAACCAATATTCACGATTTTTTCTCTTAATAGTCTTTTCGGTAGAGTTTTTAGCCAACCTACAGGGTGCTTACCCTTCATACCATCATTCGGGTCTTAGGCAGCCTTTAGAGGTGCTATCCTAACTCATTTCCCTTAGAATCTTAGCCATCAACAAATCCTCCTTTTAGAGTTCTTAGTGAGCCCATAAGGCATTTCTCTTCACCATTTTCTTTTAGAGAGCTCATAGGGTGCTTCTCTTCATTGATTTCTTTTAGTGAGCTCATAAGGCGCTTCTCTTCATTGATTTCTTTTGGTGAGCTCGTAAGGCACTTCTCTTGAAGCGAGCCCATAGGGTGCTTCCTTCCATCATCGATTCCTTTTAGCAAGCCCGTAGGGCGCATTCCTTTACCAATTTCTCTCAAGCGAGCTCATAGGGTGCTTCTCTTTATCAATATCTTCTAGCAAGCTCATAAGGCGCTTTTCTTTACCATCTTCTCTTAAGCTAGCCCATAGGGCACTTCCTTTCATCATCAATTCCTTTTAGCAAGCTCATAGGGCACTTCTTCTAAGACAATTAAGGATTGTTAGCCTCCAAGAGACACTCCTGCCTAAGTTAGTTGGCTTAGAGTAGCACAACTATGTTTTCTAAATCAATTCTAATTTAAGGTTGCTAGTCTTTTAGAGATGCCCTTGCCTAAGTTTGTTAGCTTAGAGTTGCATGATTAGGTTTTCCAAAATCAATTCCAATTTAAGGTTGCTAATCTTTTAGAGATGCTTTCGCTTAGGTTAGTTAGCTCAAAGTAGCATGATCAAGTTTTCCGAAATCAATTTCAATTTAAGGTTGCTAGTCCCCTACAGACGCCTCTGCCTAGGTTAGTTAACTCAAAGTAGCATAATCAGGTTTTCCAAAATCGATTTCAATTTAGGGCTTCTAGTCCCTTAGAGATGCTACTGCCTAGGTTAGTTAGCTTAGAGTAGCACAATCAAATTTTCTAAATCGATTCCAATTTAGGGTTGCTAGTTTTCATAGATGCTCCCACCTAGGTTAGTTAGCTTAAAGTAATATGATTAGGTTTTTCAAATCAATTCCAATTTAGGGTTACTAGTCCCCTAGTGACGCTTCCGCCTAAGTTAATTAGCTTATAGGGGTATGATTAGGTTTCATTTTCTCCTTAAGGTCTTGGTTAGCTCAAGGAGTGCTTTGCCTATGTTAGTCAATTCATAAGGTTACAACTAAGCTTTAATTCCTCTTTCAGTTTCATGGTTAGCTCTTAAAGCACCTCTTCTCTCTTTCACCTTTCACCATTTATCAAATCCTTAATGGACCAAACCTAAGTTAGCTAGCTAGTTGTAGCACTTTTTAAGATAAACTCACCCACGGGGTAGAAATAAGGTCTCTTTTGTCTTTGTGGTAATGTTTTATTAAAACTTCACTACAAAGATACAAAGAGGGGTAGCTATAAACATCTCATTTTTGTCTTCTTTTATTTTTTAATTTTTAGAATAGGGTAAGGAGTCCTGATTTAGAAAAATATAAAAAAAATAAAAATTTGGAAAACAAAAAAGAAAAGAAAAACTTAGAAAAATCATAAAAATTAGAAAAACACAAAAAGATAAAAGATATAGAAAAAAATCACAAAAATAGAAAAGTTAGAAAAATCACAAAAAGAAGAAATAATAATAATAGTAGTAGTAGTAGTAGTAGTAGAAAAAAGTATAAATAAATAAATAACAAGAATAATAAATTTTTTAAGTAGTAGGATTTTTAACTTTTTTAAGGCCTTAAATAGAAGAGGGGCGTTGGGCTTGAGCTTAAGCTTAAATTCAAATCTAACCTAGGCTGACTTTGTCTATATGTGCAATTTGATTACACATATGAACAATGCATAGGTTAACAGCCTAATGGTTCAACATTCTAACTTAACATTGCATATGGCTTAAAGGTTCTAGGTTCAAATATCACTAAAGGCAGAAAATGCCATTTATTTTTCCTTCATAAAACACACTGCCACGCGTCAATGGATCATCTAGCCATGTATGGCACTTCATGATTGGGCCACGTCACCCACGCCACAGATACATATCACATGCATACAATACAAGCATAGATACGTGGCATAACACATATCATATACGTATCGCCACATGGCATGATACGCTAACACCTACGTCTCGGCCACGGTCCCATCAAGATACGTGACATGATGTTATTCAACTACATGGCTAATGTAGTGCCACATCATCGCCATGTTAGTACCTACTTCTCTCTTCTTTCCTTTTTCTTTCTCTTTCCTTCACTTTCCCATGAATTCCCTAGATTTCTAGCACAAGAATAGCTCGCATCCCACACTTTGGATCGATTGTTCTTGTGCATTACACACGATTTCCATCAAATTAATGATGGAATCATGTCTTAGGCGTGCCATACTCTTGAATCCAGCTAAGTTTTTGTCTAGATTCATGTGTCTAGGTAAACAAATCGAATCTAGAAAGTCTAAGAAATGTCAATGCACAGATTTTTCTCATAAGTTAAGTTCTCCTTGATTTTTGCTTCTTAAAGTTTCTACTAGTTAGATTCAGTAAGAACAAAGTTCAGGGATACACAGTTGACTAAAATTTAACACAAATCGTGCCCTAAATTGCGAATCACGTCCTAACTGTATGCTGTCATTCAAATCTCGATTTACCACCTTCCATCCTCAATCTGAGCTCCAACACTATAAATTGGAGCTTGGACAAGCGTTCGAGGACAAGATTCACTCTCTAAACATTGACTCTCCCTCGAATTCTCTTCGGACACTCTTTCTCTCACTCTAAGGAAGCCCCAACCTAAGTCTCTCTCTCTTTTTCTCTGCCTTCACTACAACCCATTTGGAACCAAAATAACATCATGACTGAGCTCTTTAAGTTGTTGGTGTTCAACCCTAACCCCCTTTGTATGTATCCGTACCCTACAATGTGATAACTTAGCTACTACTCAAACCCTAACCTACAACCGTACCACCACTTTGAAACCAACATCATTACATGACCCCACCACAAACTAGGCAAACAACTAAGCTCGTTGTGCTTCGGGACAGTCAACCCAACCACCCCTACATCAGACTAACACTAAACTACCGTAAAATGACCACCCCTAGCCTAAGAATTTTCCTTACCCCCCTACAAGTCCAATACAAAACTCATAAAACCCCCCTCGCCCTCTTGTTTCGATGATTAAAGCTAGTTAGAGTGTACCATTGCTACTACTTATGTTGAAGACCATCCAACCCAACTCAATCCAAGAGTACTGACCCTACTCAAAAGCTACTCTAAGCCCAAGATTCACACACAAGTCGTTTAGTCTAGCCCTTTCATTATTCGGCATCATTTTTTATTTTGTTTTTATTATTTTTTTATTTATTTCATCACTTTAATTGTAAATTTAAAGAAAAGGAGGACAAAATTTTGTAGGCGTAAAGCATTGTGGGCCCTCTTGCCCACTAAAGGCCTTTTGGCCTTTAGCTCGATTCATAGGTAGGTTTACACTTGGTCAATTTTATTTTTTTATTTATTTAAACACTTAATATAAAGCAAAATAAAAATAATCAACATAAAAAAAACGAAAAAAGAAGAAAAAGAAAAAAGGAGGAGAAGAAAAAAAAAAAGAAAGTCTCTATCATCCTTTAAGCTTCGATAAAAAACAATAAATTAAATAAAATAATAATAACAAAACGATAATATATATATATAAAGGGGGGTTTATCACTTAGAAAAGCTTTTCTTTCCAAATAATAAAAATAAATGAATCCCCCTAAAGTTAGGACCCCTTAGATTTTTTTCAAAATAAAATAATTAAAATTTAGGACCCTTTTAGGATCTTTTCTAAAGAGAAACCAAATTGGCTAAATAATGTAAACTCGAGTGTTTTTCTCAAATTAAAATTAACCAACCCGCTAATATTTTTACAAAAAAAAAAAAAAAAAAACTATGTATGTCTGATCCTGAATAGCGGATACATAGACACCTCCGAGGTAACGTAAAAAATGAAAAAACTTATTTTTTCCATTTTAGTTTAAATTATTCAATTTAGTCCAATTTGTTAACTAGTGATTGAATTCATTTTATAGGGTAATTTTGAAAGGTGATCTCAATAAATTAAATCTAAATTAGAAAAGTTTCTGGCACTTGTAAGGGTTTAAAAAATCTAACCCCTAAACTCATTTCTCTAGTTTTTTAGAACCTTTTTCAAAAAATTGGCTTTCCTCACATAAATTAGTGTCTAGATAAACCATTTTCTAACTTCGGTTGGGTGGTAACTTCAAAAGGTTTATAAAATTTTTTTTTCAGAAAATGTCTTAGTTTTCCTTAAGCCCTAGTCGAGGATTAATATTAAATAGGTAGGGTTTAATATCGATCAATTTAAGAAAGACTTATAGAAATCGAGAAAAATCAAGCTTGACTCAAATAAATTAATCAACTCCATTATGAATTTAATTGTTTAGATAGAATACTTATAGATCCAAATTTAACTCTTAGTGAACAATTTGATATTTAAAATGCAATAGAAAAATTAATACATAAAAAAAGTTATAAGATATTTTGTAAAAGGATTCTAAAAAGAGCCTTTTGTCAACGAATTAGTCGACTAGCTTGTTAATCTTAATCTAATTTCGCTAAATTCTAAACGAAGATCCTATCAAAATTGGTATTAAACCTAAAGTTTCTTAGAGATTGTTAATTCTTTCTAATATATTTTATTGGAGGGAAGGAGATGGGTTATATCATTCATTTTATTTGTTAAATTCAATTAATACTCCAAAAGCCCATACCTATAAGTGACTGTTATGCAATGTATTGGCAAAACGTGATATGAAATTTTGATCTTTATAAGGCTTAATGAAATTTTCATAGCCATTATATGCAATTCTATGCCCAAAATTACCATTAATTTGCCATTCATTATTATCTTGTAAAAATTTCAAATTTCAAATAGTAACAAAAAAAAAATGATGTCCTATGTGATCATTACCAAGTGAAAATCAATCTACCCATTATTTCTAATGTGTTCTTCAAACTCTTTCTTTCCATATATATATTAATTCTATGAATCTAAACACAGTCTTTTACTAGATGATGGTGTTATTATTATATGTGTATGTAAGAGAGAGAATGAGAGAAGAAAGTGGGAGATGAAGAGGAAGAGGAAGAGGAAGAGAGAGAGTGTATGTATTATTGCAATTTATAGGAAGATCAGTTATCAACTTTGCTGTCTTTTTGTTTCTTATCCTACTTTACCAAATTTTATAAGTTTTTAGAGGAAGCAAGATAGTGTATACAAGCAAGCTACAAATGTAATAATGTAATCGAGAGAGATAGTGAGAAAGGAGACGAATTTGATTTGGTCGGAATGGGATTAAGGAATATTAATATGGTGGTGGCATATAGTTTAGAGGGTTTGGTGTGAAAATCGAAAAGTTAAAAGAGGACAAGCATCATTTTTTTCATAAGAGGCATGTGTAAGCTTTTATCTTCATGAGACCTATATGATCTATCTCCTTCCCCTCTCTAAAATAAACTAAGAAGAATGAACGATCTCGAAAAGAGACTCTAACTTTGATATTAATTCTGATAATATCTTAGTTTAAAATTTAGTAAAATTGGATTAAGATTCACAAGCTACTCGAGTAATTCGATGATGAAAGACTTTTTAGAATCCTTTTACAAAATATTTTTTGACCTTTTTGATGTATTAGTTTTCTCTATCATATTTTGAATATCAGATTGTTTACTAGAGTTAGATTTGGATCTATAATTATTATATTTAATTAATCAATTTTATAATAGAGTTGATTAATTTGTTTGTTTATTATATAATTTGTCCTTTGTTCCACTTAATGAAGTTTTTCATTATAAAACATAATAAGAAATTTAAAAACAAAGTTTCACAAAACTTTTACACACAAAAGTGAAAGATTATAGCAACGGAACTTACAATGGAACAAGAGACTCTTTAAGATATTTTCAATAAACTAAAGTTAACTACAAGAATATTGAATAGGCTACATGAGTTCTACAAGAAGAGAAAAGAAAAGAAATACAAGAATTGCTGCTTGGATGAGAAGCTAAGAAGAGTGATGACTAGTCCTGTGTTTTTGTGAGAAGGAATGTTGGTAACTGATTCCCTCCTTCCTTCAAAACTCTTTCATTACACTTGAGCAAAAGAATTTTTCTTTGATTAAAGTTGTTGAAAATCTATCCAAAAGGTTTTTATTTTAATAAAACTCTGTCCTAAAGATTTCTCTTTTAATAAAGTTAAAGGAGTCTTTAATTGAATAAAGCTGCAACTAACTTTTAATAAAGCTATTTGAGTGAAGGAATCTAGATTATAGATATTTTGTATTGATGTACCGGTGCTCTCTTCCTTTTGAAAAAGCTGCTTCATCCTAACCTTTTTGAACAATCCTAATTTTTCTACACATCTTTCATTAAACAAAAAATTTTATTGATTGAGCATAATCATACATTAGGCTCTTTACCTCACCTTATTGAACAAAAAAAATTTTGAACAATTACTCATAATGAGAAGTGTTTATTCTATAGTAATCATCTTCATTTTTATTAAGATTATTGCTGTTAGAATTGGCCTCTCCTTTAGATAATTTTGATGCCAATTCAATTATTTTTCTTTTGTATTTGCTAAGATTTGAGATCCTTGCCAAATCTACTTGAAACTTGCTCTTCTTTTTCAAGAATTCACTATTTTGAACAATACTCTTTTTTGATGACTTGACATCATCCTTTATGTAGGTTGGAATAGTTATGGCATTTGACATCGATACATTAAATTTTTTCCACTACTTGACACAAAAAACACTTTTAATGTTATGTCATAATCCATTCAAGTTTGAATATTGCCATAAATAATAAGAATTTGAAGAAAAGTAATTGATCACAATGTTAGTAAAATATTTGAAATCCTTGATGAAGTTTTGCTGGCTATATTTTTTTCATTGGACCAAAATAATTGAACCAATTTATGACCTACGTAGGGAATTCATTTTGAGTAGTTTTGAATTGAATAAATCGAGAATGGGAACAATTTCTCACGAGAATGGGAACAATTTCTCACAAAAAAGAAATATACATTTTCTGAAGTTTTGATATAATCATAATAGTCATATGCTAGTGAAATAAAATGTTAAGAAAAGATTTTAGTTGTCCAAAGCTATTGATTCAATTGTTTGACGTTGGAACTCTTTTGATTTTGCACTTGGAATATGTAACTTCTTCACCTTCTTCTTGATGAGTCAATTTTGTGTTATCTATATATATAAGAATAAATTCATAGAATATACGGTTTTTCTTTGGATCACTCGGGAGAAAATGAAATCTTTTGGAAAATATCTTTTGACCATTTCAAATAGTTTTTTTTTTTTAATGAAGTTTTTGGAGATTTCGCTCTCTATTGGAAATACTTCTTAAGAAAGCTTCTTTAGAAAATAATCTTCAACTTGAATATGTGGTGGTTAGGCTACATAAGTTAGATTTAGCACTTGAAAATGATTTTGATCTTAATTTGGAAAATTAACCATAGATGTAGATGATGGACTTCCTACAACACCTAAATAAATTTTTGGAGTAGGAGATTAGAGTGTCGATTTTAACAGAGTTAATGGAGAAAATTTGATGGCACGATCGACCTTAGTTTTTGCTTCAACATTTTCACTTAGAAGAAATGGCTTGCCATGTAGCAAAAACTTATTTTGAAAAAGGATTTTTAAAATCTTTGAGTAAAATTTTCTTTGCTGACTTGCAATCTATTAGAGTTAAAATTTTCCTTCCAAAAGATCATCTTGAAATTTTAAAACACATAAAACTATTGATAAAACTTCCTTGTTGACTGTTGAATAATTAATTTGAGCATTTTACTATATTCTAGAATAATACCTTACTACTTGTATTTTATTATAGGGTGACTTTTAATAGTCTACTAAATTTAATGTCTGAAGCATCCATTTCGACTATGAATTTGGTATTAGGATTAATTTTTACAAAGCAAAGTAAATTTTTTATTTCCTTTTTAATTTCTTAAATAATTTTAGTCATCTCGTTTCTCTAGAGGATTCTTCTTCAATCTTTTAAATAAGAGTTTGCGTTTAGGTTTCAAATTTTAAATAAAGTTCGAGACATAATTGAGACATACTAAGAATCTTTGAATCTTCTTTTTATCTTTAATTTCATTTAGGAATTTGTTTAGCAAATTTAGTAAGTCTATCTATATGTTTAATTGTTCTTTGATGAATATCATGGCCTAAAAATCTAATTCTAGCTTAAAAACCATTCCTTTCTAATATGTTGAAAAATGTGTTTAAAAGTTTAAAATGTTGATTTATATTCTTTGAAAAGATTAAAATATCATCTATATAGACCATTGAAATACTTGAGTATGTTGTAAACACTTCATTCATAATATTTTGAAATTCAAAAGGAGCATTATTGAGTCTAGATTGCATTACATTCCATTTATAACAAGCAAAGACCATCTTATATCTATCTTCTTCACCAATTTGAATTTACCAAAACCCATATTTCATATTGAATTTTAAAAAGACCTTAGCATTTGCTAATCTGTTGAGTAAGTCTCGCTTATTGGGTATCGGATATCTAATCTACTTAAGGATTGTATTAAATGGTTTGTAATGATAACTAGTCTTCGAGTACCTCTTTTAAATAGATTTTAAACATAAAAAGCTAAGCATGACCAAGGTGATTGAATTTTTTATTTAATAGATCTTGAATATCCTTTATGCAAAATTTTAATAATTCTTGATTCATTTCAATAGGACTTGTTTTTGTAAGAATTTTATCTTTGGTAAACCTTTTATATAAAATAAATTTACTATGTACTTTTTTGACCTAAAAGCATTGGAAATCTTAGAGTATATTTCTTTTTCAAATTTTTCTTGTAATGTTTTGATTTTCACTTGAGTTTCCGTTTGATTAAGTCATGAATTCATTCTTTCTTCTTCTTTCAGAAAATTAATATGTTTTAATTTTCTCTTTATTTGATTAATCATATTTTTCTTTAAAAAGTTGACTTCTTTTTCTCTCATAAGATAAATGCATTTGAAAAATATTTCTTTGTCTTTAATTTTTTCTTTTAATCCTAGATGTTATTAAACAAGGGTAAAGCATGGTAAAAAATGGGGTTCCTAATATTATTGAATGATTAATATTTTTTACTAAAATAAATGAATCTTTGAAATTAAGACCTTCTTGAACAATTTTAGCATTGGATAATTTATAATTAACATTTTTTTTTAGATTCATTTGCTGAAACTAATCTTTCTATCTTTTTTTAATAAAATTTTGTTGAAAGTAAACCTTCTTGTATACAGTTTTGATCAGTACTTAAATTTAGCAAAGTCGTTACTTTCATAATAAATTCATTTTTTATAGTTGCTATTATTTTGACATACCATTTTTGAATATTTATTTTGCTAATTAAATCAACATATTTGTTAACTTCTTGATCATTTTTTTCCTCTTCTTCTAGTTCTTCTGCATTAGAATTTTGAATATTTTGTATTTTTTCTTTATTTTTCATTTTATCTTTTAAATATTCATATTTGAATTTCAAGTATTTTACTTCTTTTTCATAATATTTATCTCTTCTTGAAGACTTTTTATAGTTCCAAGTAGTTCCTTTTTTAAAAATCTATCATAAATTTTTTATAACGAATACATTTCATTTTTATCTCAACCTTTTTCTTCTCTATAGTCATTTTTCTAATTTTGAGCAAATAATCTCTTTGTTCTTTTGGATCTTTTATTTTATCAACCATTTCTAACCAAAAAATTTCATGATTAATGATAACATTAGAATAGTAATTCGAATCTTCACTAAGTGAAGTATCATAATCACTTTCAGTTTCTTAAACACAATCATAATCTTCCTCACTTGATATATATCTTTGAAATTACAATTGTTTATTATCTTGAGTATTTAATCTTTGACTTCTTCTTCTAAATCTATGTTTTATTTTCTTTATTTTTGAACACTTTGAAGCAATGTGTCCTTTTATGCCACACTTGTAACACATTTCTTTTTAAAAAATTTTCTTATTTTTGGTTTATAATTTATATTTTTTTTATCTCTTTTTCTCATATTCTCTGATTTTTGGTTTTTTGTTTTTCTTTTGACTCTTGATGAAGGAGCTTGAATCTTTTCAAAATTATATTAATAACAAAAATCTTCTAATTCTCTTTTAAGACTATCTTTTTTTTTTTCTTTATCTTCAATTTGAGTTTTAAATTGTTGCATAAACATAAACCTTCTAAATTAACAATATTGATGAGTTCTCCAAAAGATATATTTGAGTAATCTGAAGTAACAGTATATTCTCTTGAATTCCTTTCTCTAACTTTGTTTGCAAATAGTTTTGGAAGTCCAACTAGAAGCATCCTTTTCAAAAGCTTTGATTTCAATTTTATTTGGAAAAACTTTAGCAAAAGATGTCTTTGTACCATCTAAAATCATTTAATGTTGGACACCTTTAATTTTGAAGGATTTCTTAGTTTCTTTCTCTAAACTGAGTAAGATCTCCTACAAATGTTTAGTGATTGTATATATTAAGTTAGGAACAGGATCTTTGATTGAAATTGACACATTATTGATTATTAAATCTTTTTTTGTATTAAGAATATATTGTCTTTCATTTTCATTAAGATAATTTTTCCATCATCTTTTGAGCATTCCGTATATCTAGATACTAAAATTTTCATTATTTGATGATCAATATTATTTTGTTGTTTGAAAGAGTTTGACGCAATAATCATTTGATTAATGAGTTAATGTTGTGGATTATACTTAAACTTTACCACTTTTTGGAATTATATACCGGATATTTTGACTTATCTAATTATGTATCCAGTTAAAAATTTAGTTGTCACTATCTACATCTTTATTAAATCCAATTTACATTGTTAGTCTAATTAGTACAATTAGTCAATGGAGTAACCATCCATGGTCTTAAAGAGGGTCGCACGACCCCCAATAGGTGGCTCTTAACGACCTCCAGCAAAACAATAGGTTACAATTCATTTCAAAAATGTAAGTTTCGAGATTCACTAGTGGTTATAGGTGCTCGTTTGCAGTCTTAAAAGGGGGTTACACAACCCCCTAAAACCATGGGTAGCCATCTCATTGGGTGATCATGCTGACTAGACTAACAGTATGAATTGGATTTAGCTGAGATAGAAACGGTGATAACTAAATCTTTAATTAGTTGTATAATTGAACAAGTTTAAATTTTAAATGTATAATTGTAACAAGTGACAAAATTAAGGTGTAAATCGTAACATTGTCTCATCTAACATTTGATGTTTTGCTATCTCATCTATATTCCATTTGTAGATTCCTTCTCTAGAATACCTAACTAATTCTATGTATGGTTTTTCTTCAAACATAGTGTTTAGAGGAGAAGGTGTTGGATACCATAACCTTTGATTTAAAGAAATTCTTAACTTTTGAAGATTATTAATTTTATTAATATGAAGTTTTTGAGAAAATTGACCAGATAATTCTTCTATAACATAATTAATCGTATTTATTATATTCTTATTTTTTATTTCTAATTTACTTACCTTATTCAAAAAATTTTCTAATAAGTTATCACTTTTTCTAAACTTAAAATTTTGAATATCTGGAATGATCATTGGTGAATAAATAGGTTTTGAGATTTTTGAAAACAAACTTTCTTCTTTGAGTATATATTAACTTTGTCTTGCTTATCAATTAGCATATTCTTAATTGTATTTGTTTGTTGACTAACAATATGAAGGAGTTGATTGGTGTAATTATTTTGAGCCTTTATATTATTTAAAATTTGATTTTCTCTAATTCTTTTCTTAAATGGAGAAGCTTTAATACATTTATTTTGAATCTTAATTTCTACTTCTTGAAGTGGGAGATTGTTCCCATAATAGGATCCTTTTATGTTTCCCAGTTTTGAGTTGGTTTGTTTAATGTTTGAATAAAATACATATTACCTGGACAAAAATTTTCTTTAAGCCATTTGAAAAGAGGTTCATTTCTTCTCAATTTGGTTTCCATATCAGAATACCACACTACTCTTATTGTATAAGTTTCCTCTTTAGTATATTTCTTGAAATATTTTAACCTATTTTTTTTTTATTATCTTCTAATAGAAAATCTTCTCTTTAAATATCTTTATTAAGCTTAGAGGGTTCTATTGAGTTTATTATATTTAATTCATTAATTTGAGAATAAGTGGAAGAGTTAGGTTGATAAACAGGTTCGGGAACCTGAGGTTGGAAATCTACTCTTTTGTGTATAACAGATTCATTATTTGCCCAAGAGACCTTTGGTTCTCTTTCTTGAGTTTGACTACTTTGAGGAAAGGATATTTGATCCAAATTTAATCTACTAAGACAATCTTCTATCCTAAGAGAAGAGGGTCTTCTATTTGTATTCTTAGGAAATTAAATTCTGATGCTTCCATTATTAAGTCATCGAGTGAGAAAAGGTTTTGATTGAGAAATGCTAAGCCTTAATGGAAGTACTTCTTTCAAAGTCCATTCTTTTGGAAGCAAAACCTTTTCTTAACTTAACTTCTTGAGAGTATATAGGGAATATTTAGCGTTTGCTTCCAAAAGAGTTGTTTCTTCCTTTAGAGAAATCTTCTTGGTCTTTGGGGATATATTTGAACTCATGCATTTATAGTAAATTCCAAAAATGAGTGGCATAGTCTTTGCTCCTTCAACGAAATTATGGTTCTGAGATTGCATATATAGTACCAAACTATCTAAAGATCTAAGGTCAACTAGCCTTATAGTAAAGTTGGAAAATATTGAGTAAACAATAGACCATTATGTAAATTTGTTTGGAATAAAGAAAGGGTTGTTTTATAAAAATTAGTATTTCTTGTATCTCTTAACCAAACTAAGACTGGGTGGTTTATGCTTAATCTATGCAAGGGTTTTATCAAAGCTTAAATAACTCCTATATGTAAATATACATACTGTTTTTATGTTTTTGAAAAGCAAATATTTTGATCACCTCTTGTCTTCTTTAGTTTTTTCTTTAGGAATTGACCAATTGTGTAAATCTTGACTTATCGAGAAATCTTAATCTCTTACGGATTAAGAGTATTTTGGTTTAAGGTATGAAATTCAACTTTTATAGAGAATGAGTTTCTCTCGTACCTATTATTAGATGAAGAAAGGGTATGTTTTAATAGATCCATTTTGATCTATTAATTTCTTTACTAATTTTGTTTAACAGATTGTTCAACCTATCACTATGGGAGCCGCCTATTGACTAACGGTTTCACTACCCTTACAACAATTAGGACTTATTGCTTGGACCACAACTCTGGCTTACGACCACAGCTAGGGAGGTTTACATAAAATGTTTATAACAAAATATTAATTGAATTTAACAAATAAAATGAACTACATGAACTATCTCTTTCTCTCTTCCAAAATAGACTAGGAAGGATAAATAGTCTTTAAGAGACTCTAGCTCTAATAACAATTTTGGAGGGATCTTATTATATATTAAACATATTGTATATTCTATCATAATATATTAAATCATACATAATAGATTTTATATAAAACTATGTTATATGTGATAATTATAATTTTACATATTATATAAAAATAAATTTTATTTCCAATCGACACATTAGTAAAAGCCAAAGATAGGGGAACTTGTTGAAAAACAGGGCTCCTTAAGTGAACAAGAACATTATTCATAATGTATTGGAAAAACTAAATAACATACCTTTTTTTATATACTTTTGTAATTAATCCCTTTGTACTTTTTCTATTAGTATGACATACACAAAATTAGAAAGAGAAAAACTTTCATATCACATATGAACTCTTAAAAGATCATTTAGTTTTAGTCTTTATGTTTCGTTTCCATAGGTAAAAATAAGCTTCAAACTAGATGGCGTGTTACATAGAATTTTAACAGATCTCTTAATGATTGTAAGGCGAATGCCACTAACATGAGTTTATTAAAAGAAAGGTATAATTTCAAAACACAGTTTATGTTTTCTAATATTTTTCTAGTAATACTGCATCATATAAATCTTGATTGATTATTATATGTACATCATTCATAAATATATTACATTGTTAATTTAATATGTTTTTCTCTATAAACAAAGTAAATCGATCACTAGGGCCAAAAAATTATATTCTACTTAATTTAAGCTTTCACTCAAAAACCTTTTACTTCTAATTAATTATCGCCCTTATCTTGAATATAATAATCCGTGACAATTATTTGAAATCCTAGATGACTAGAAGAGCTTGATGTTTTCTTGTTTTTATTCATTTATTTTTTACGGTCAAAATTACCAAATTTGTTTGACCATAATCCTATTTACTTTTACCAATGTGTTAAGGTCTCCTTTTTATGACATATTTGTACTAGAGAAGCCTATTCTTTTGTATATATTATAACATAAAGGGGAAACTTTTTTTTTTTTAATTTTAGTTGGGACCTTACTATTATTAACAGCTTTCCACTTTAGGAATTGTGCTACTTGACCAGTCTTATTGTCTCCTCCTATTAAGCCCAAAAATTCCTATAAAACTCTTTATGAGGGTATGGTTGAAGCCCTTATCACTTTGGTTGATTATGACCAAAGACATCCTGTTATATATACATAACCCTGTACATATACATTATAGCCTCGTTATACCATTGGAATTAATAAAATTGTGCTATTTGTTTGACGATTCTTGCTCGTGTTCCTTATATTTACTATTGGCTTTCTATCTTATTCATGTTGCTTGCAAGTTTAAGCCTTGTTGGCTAAAGTTATGTGTGAGTTAAGCTTTTAAGCTTGCTTGCTTGCTTACTTACTATTGCAGAGGTAGGATAGTAAGCATCGTATAGTTCATTTGTGTGCTAGAGAAAGTCTCAAATAATAACAATTAATATTAGAGTCTAGATTATTTCAACGAGAATAACCATGACATGATGAGAAGAAGTGAGCAAGAAGCCAGATAGGTTGGAGGAAATTCTTAAGGGATTGACTAAGTGAATGGATGATTTGGTCGCCTTATCAATAAGAGTAGCTAAAGTTGAGGCCAATCATTAAGATGTGAATGTTAAGATAACTGAGATGGTTGAGAATTACGGTATCACAATGCAAACACTCAAAGAGAAAATGTGTGTGATGACCGACGATGCAAGACGGCAACCAATTACTTAAGTTGAAGACTTGAGAAGACAGTTAATACTTGTGCCTCAACTGAGTCTATTGAGGAGTTAAGGGCGCAAGTGACTATTTTGACTCAGGTTGTAGGAAATGCCTTTGCCCCCTACCCCATACATTTCCCTACTCATGCAAGACATCTGAATATGCTTTAATGGTGTAAGAGATGCCAAGTTGTTGCAAAATTTTCTAATCAATGTGAAGTAGTATTTTGTCGCTATGGGGACAAATGATGAAAAAACAAAGGTCAACATGGCTACAATATACTTGACTATTGATGCCAAGCTATGATGGCATACTAAGTATGAGGAGATCCAGAATGGTAATGCACATGTGGATATGTAGGTTGAGTTGTGAGTTTAGATTTTTGCTAAGAATGTCAAGTACAATGCTCGAAAGAAGTTAAGAGAACTTCAACAGGGTGATGACATCTGAAAGTATGTGTATGACTTCTTAACATTGATGCTAGACATTAAGAGCATGGTTAAAGATGATAAGCTATTTTACTTCTTAGAAGGATTGAAGCCTTATGCTAGGAATGAGTTGCAGTGGCAATGAGTTATGAACTTAGCTATAGCACAGGCAGTAGCTAAGTGCTTCACTGATTACACTTATGATAATAAAGGGAAGAATGTGCTGACAAGGTACAAGGGTGAAAAGTCAGTTAAGATAGGCAAACCCAAGAGTAAAGGAGCCCCAAGTTTAAGTAGCAGCAACAATAACACTAGAGGGAGTTAGAGGAAATCCTATAACTTTCACCAATTTGGAAAGAGTGGGGCAATTAGTAGAGTTAAGAGGCCCTTATTCTCATGCTTCTTGTGTAGTAGCCTACACAAGGTAGCTGAATGTCTGTACAAAGCTACATTCAATGCTATGGCACTAAAGGTAAAGAGGGTATGCTAAGGTAAAGAGTCGAGGAATGATAGTGAGGAACAACCCTAAATGGACGCATTACACATATTGTTGGCTGTTGGAAAGAGTCCCTCAATGCAACGAAAAGTGTAAGACCGACTATGATTTGATGTATGTCCAGTTGAACATCAATGGAAAAAGTATCAATGCTATGGTATGTCACGCCTCAAAATGACAGAGTCATAATAGTCATGTTGTGCAAACTATTCTAGGATAAAAGTTGATATTGAAGCCACTATCTTAAACTTAATTTACACAAGGCAACCATGACTAACCCGCCTTGAAGTAAATGGTTTATAAATTAAATATGTTAATTATCTATAAAAATATGAGAAATACATACTTGAATCTAAATATCTTAAGTAATGCTTACAAGATCTAGTATCCTAATCTTACTTCACTTAAGTAATATGTATATTGATATTAAGAGATTTAAAGATAAGACCTAAACTTCAAGAGTGATACTAATCCTTTAATTTTGTATCCCCACTCCCCCAAAATCTAGCAGTTGTTAGCTTCAAGGTAGTCGCTTTGTAGCTAGCTCCTCTAATAACATCTATAATGATTTGATTAACTAACCGCTTAGTAAGTTAGGATAGAAACATAAGACTATATATAATGTACAAACAAGGTTATCAGCAAATTATTTTAATGCAATGCGATAAGCAAATACCATCTCATGACATTATTTGATTTGCCGTAAGATTAGAGAAAATACACCCACTTTATTCTAGATTGATGAATTTAGCACATATTTCAACAACTCAAGACTAAACCCAAGCTTATGCAATGGAGACATCACTCCTCCCGCAACTACCTTTGAACCATTGACTTCACTCTTGTCATGATCTCCTCTCCTGTCATTTAGTTCAACTAAAGATGAAAATGGAACCAATTATGCTATCTAACACTATTCCTTTCAAAGGGGTCGATATTTGACTAGAGAACCCTAAATGTTTCCCTTAATAGGTTGCTATATGGATTTGTTTAGACTTATAAGTCATGTATTTAATTAGGTCTAGTTTAAGGTGTTCAATCATTTCAGACAAATCACATAAATTTCTATACAAAACAGCAAATTATGATCATACCATCAAACCTAGAAACATGCACATACAGGCATGCGCACAATTAACTTTCTAATAAACACAACTAAGTATAATCTTAAGCTTTCTAGTACTATAAAATGGTACTCTAAAATACCATAATATATTGATCCTAACTTACTTGGGCTTCCTGCTTACTCACTTAAGGTGCGACTCACATAGACCATCACCGATAATTTTTATAATATAAATGTTGTTTTAGATTTCACATAATTAACATTGATAGACTTTATTCTATAATTTAAATTATTATTTTTATTTTAAGGTCTTCTTACTATATTTAGTGATTTAGGTCTAAGTCTCTTAGGTTTACTTCTCTTATTCAATCAGGATTTGATTTGCTTTTTACTTTGATTCTGATTCAACTTCTAAATTAGGTTTTAGTTTACCTTTTTATTATCCTTTGTTTTTAAGTCTTTTAAATACTTTTTAACCCTTTTTTATGGTTTATTTGATGAGTATAACTTTGTTTTAAGTTTTTAACTTACTATCTAATATACTTATATTAACCCTAATTCTAATTATGCTTCTGAATCAGATTCCAATTCAAAAATTATCTACGTTTTAACATACCACTCATATGTGTGTGTGTGTGTAAGATTTAAATCATTAGTTTTAAATTTAAAATTATAATTTTACTCAATTATTCAAGTTCCATATCTCTCATAACTAATCTAGTTCTAAACTATTTTTTAATTCAATTTCTAAATTAAGTTTTATTTTAGCTTCTGATTATTATTTTTATTTGTAAACCCTAAGAATTTCTCCCAGACTAATATGTGAAATCTATCTAATTATACTTAGGTATCATAAATCTCTATTTTAGCTCTTAACCGGCATTTTAGCTGGTATAGTATATTCTATTCTTAATTTAACTACCGAAGTTGTTCCCAATACAAGAATAACCTATATTTTTCATATCATTTCGTAAAATCACATGCCAAATTAGATTTATATCATATTCCTAATGTTATAATACCATAAATTTTTATCTAAATTTTTCCACTCATTTAATTCCTATATACACATATTATGTATTAACACATATTATCACCTATCTAACATTTCTAATACTATATATATCATCTTTTGCTACTAAATAACATGTTAAGATGTCTAATTATATTCTAAATCAGAATTTATACCTAATTTAACCCTAAGTCACAAATTTTATTTAAATATACCATTTTTACCTATTATTTATTACATATTATGCATAATACATACAACTAACACTTCAAATCCCATAAGTACCATCCTACATTAGCAACTATCATCTAAAGATATCTTATTACATACTAAATTATAATTTTTACCAAATTAACATTGGATTACAAAATTAAGCCAAAATATTGACTTTTATACATGATTTTAGGACCTAAAAATTAAGTAAAAATTTAGAAAATTAAATTTAAGAAAAACTCTTCATAGCATTGTAATATATATCTTGAATAGTCAACACAAAAATTTTGAACTCAAAACTACATTGTTAAGGTCATTAATTTTAATATTGAAAACTAGTTCAAACTAGGTCATAATACGAACTTATATGCTTGTTGCATTAGTACTCAGGATTTTAGAGTATCTGAATATAATTGATTAGTCACCCATGAATTTGAACTAATAAATATTTAACCCTTAAATAAATTGGACATGCATTGCATCTTATAACATGATGTTAAGGGCACCGGTATCACGTAGTAGAATGGGAGATCATGCCTAGTTGGATCCAGACCGTATAATGTATATTGAAATTATTATCATACGATGTATTTCATGCTACATATTCCTACCATGACCTTTAGGTACTACTTGGCTCCGAAGAGTGTCGCCTTCTACTTGAGGTCGTACTGTGTCTACTGCTAAGGGTAATATTGATGATAAGTGACTTTGAATTAGATGTGGATACCTAGATCTTGACGTGCTAAAATACTTCATAACTCGAGCAACAGTAAGCATTAAAACCATACTGTATACAGTTACCAACTGGTTATATATATTGTTGCATTGCATATGTTTGACCTTGTATTCATATGTTTGATTAATAACTTATTTGATATTACTTGTTAATAAAGTAGGAAGGTTACCCATTAAGCAATTGAGCTTACCTCCCTATAGTTTGTTATTGCAATAGGATCTTTAGTAGGAGCCGGGCCAAGAGATGCTCAAGGTCAGTTGTACCAGCTTAGGGTTATGGGATGTGAAGGAGCTAAGAGCTCGAGTGAACCCTTTATTTATATTTGAACTCTCTTTATTCTCCTTTAGTAAGTATCTTTAGTTTGTTAAAGTAGCCTAGACTACCATTGATAATTTATCTTAGTACTGTATGACTATCTTAGGGGAAAACCTTATATTCCCTCTTATCTATGTTATGTTAATATTAAGTTGATGATATAACTTTAATTTATGTGCTCTGCTATTACTTAACCTTAGATACTAGGAGGAAGTTGTAACTATGAAATGCCTTGTGTAGTATACTAAAGGCCCTTAATCAAGGATAGTGCTCGATCTTGAATCTTTATGTATTACATAGCGGTACTGCCATGACTCGACCCCCCTTTGGGTTATGATAGTAACATAGAGGGGGACTTTTTTTAAAAAAAAAATTAGCTATGGCCTTGCTATTATTAATAACTTTTCACTTTAGGAATCATACCACTTCACTAGTTTTAATGTCTTCTCCTATTAGGCTCAAAAATGCCCATAAAGCTTTTTACGATGGAATGAGTATAGATTAAAGCTCTTACTCATCACTTTGGTTGATTACGACCACAGGCATCCTATTATATTTACATAACACTCGTACATACACATTGTATCCTTGTAATAGCATCGGCATTAATAAAAGTGAGCTATTTGTTTTATGATTCTTGCTTATATCCCTTATATTTACTGTTGGCTTTCTATCTTATTCATGTTGCTTATAAGTTTAAACTTTATTGGTCAGTGTTGTGTGTAAGTTAAGCTTACTTACTACTACAGGGGTAGGATAACAAGCACCATACAACCCATTTGCGTATCAAAGAAAGCCCCAGACTATGACACAATGCAATGCTTCCTATTTTTGTGTAGTCACATCGTTTCAAAGAAATGGAAAGAGTGACATCTTAATCTATAATAGGATGATAGTAAAGTAGGTTTCTTCCCTTTTTTTTTTTTTTTACCTTGTTATGATTTGATTTAAGTAGGAGGTGGAATCCCATTAAGTACGGCTCTAACTTATTTCATGCTGATCTAAAATATGTTTGGATGTTCTTAGAAGTTGTATCACAACAAAAGTTTAGATGAAGATGAAGATAAGTCAAAAGAAAAGTTGTTTAAGCAATCAAGACAAGCTAGATGGTTGATTGAAGGGAGAGCCTATTAATTGGAATTCTTGCTTTCCCATTTCATTTATCTTTGAATCTGGTTTGTTTTTATATCTATTTCCTATTTTATGTAAATTCTACTTCCACTAACTTCATCTCCACTCCAATTCAAACTTATACATATGTGCTTGTGTGTTTATTTTTGAGTGGCTTTGGCTTACAAATATATTGGATATTATGGAAATGTGATTAAGGATTTTTTTGCAATATATAACCTAACTCATAATATTATAAATTGTTTCATGTGAAATAAAAGATATTATAAGCTCCTTATATAAATTGTTTTACGTTAAAACTATCTTATAAAGAGTTTATAATAGAGTTATATACATACTTGGATTATAATATCCTCATGTAATCCCTCTTTTGATTACAACACTTTAATACTCCTTTTTTTGTAATTTTTTTTTCTTAATTCTTGTAAGCCCTGTACTTTAGTAAGTAAGTTCCAAGTGGTTGATTTAGGGTGTCCATAAAAGTAATCCGATTGAGTTGAAAGTTTATGAGTGGGTTAGAGGAGTTAGTTGAAGACATCCTATAGGTGCTAAATATGGAAAATATAATAAAAAATAATATAAATAAAATAGTTAATTTTAATATAATATTATATATATATATATTAGAATCATGCAAAACGGGTGTTGAAAATTAATGAAACCGTAATGATAAATTATAAAGACTATAAAATGTTAGAATGAAACGAAATAATATGTAAACGTTACAGATGTATATTGGGTGTAATTATTATATATATAAAATATACCCACAATTCCTTAAAATACTTAAATATAAGCAAAACAAACTAAAATTATTAATGAAAATTTATTAGTTGAATAATAAATTTAGGTGGCAACAAGAGGAATGATATATAGGCCATGGCAAATTATGGTAATGCAATTAGGTATAGATTCCCTTAAGTAAGGACACATAATTATAGGGAATTTTCTAAAAATAATACATGAAGGCTATAGGAAAATTTACTAAGGAACAATGCATGACTTAAAAATTAAACTAACTCTATTAGAGACCCATGGTGAGTTTAATTTATGTTGTAGGAGTTGAGTTCCATGGTGCTGAACTCTATGGTGAGTTTGTTTTGTGTTTAATGTATTGTCTAGATTATTTGAATTTGGTTCATCACTTAAAAAATGAATTAACTTAAACTTGGTTTGACTTCTAATCGAACATCCATTGCAACCCATTAAGAAAAATGACTAGGATTATTGAGTCAAACATAGACCTTTCGATAAGGATAGCTAAAATGGTGTCCCTCCCTTCTCTTCCCCTCCGCGCTATAGTTGAACTAAGTGATGGGTGAGGAGGTCATAACAAGGTTGAGAACCGTAGTTTGAAAGAGGTCTCGAACGAAGGGTATTCTTTATTGAAATCCCTTATTTAGCTTCGATTCGTGAGTCGTAACATCAAACTTCTCAATCTGGGTTAGAGTAGGAACAATTTCTGTAATCTTATAATGGATTGAAAACCTTAGTTTTTTTTTTTTTTTTACTTAATGTATACTTCTACCTTCGTCTCACTTACTAAGCAAGTTATTGCTCATTCACTATACATTCTTTCATAGGTTTAGAGTCACAAACCGCATCTCATTCACTTCTCTAATCAGCAACAAATGGGGTTGGGAGTGAGTATAAAGAAGATATTATTAGACTTTTATTTTTGTTTTGTCATCATTAATAACTTGTTTAGGAAAACTAATTGGGTCTTCTTCAATAGCCCAATAGTTTTCGACTCTTGGTCTGCAATGTAAACAATTTAAACTTATGTTTTAGAAGTCTCTTTTGAAAAGATAACTTTTCATGTAAATGAAATTTTATAACTTTGATTATAAACTTAAGTTGCATTATAGGTTTTATTATGGAAAGTTATTGTGAAAGAATAATAACATAGATTTTATGACAAACAGGAACTGAGTTAAATTCCTTAAAGTGGTTGAGTTAAGTATGCCTTATGTGAACCAGGTTTATAATAACGGCTGTGAGACTAGCTTTTATCTTAGGATGATTTGTACAGCAAAAACGTTATAACTTCACCTATTTGAGGCATAACGATTACCAATTAAGGTATTCTATCTTAAATTATACATGTTCTTCTATTCTTCCTACCTCTCTTCAAATTTTTTTTTTTTTTGTATGGGATTCGTTTAATTCCATCATTACATATACTATTTGAGGCGTAACGATTACTAATTAAGGTATTCTATCTTAAATTATACATGTTCTTCTATTCTTCCTACCTCTCTTCATTTTTTTTTTTTTTTGTGTAGGCTTCGTTTAATTCCATCATTATATATATTGCTTTGTACTTTTCTATGATTTTTTTTTAATGTAACATATTCTTTTTTTGGAAACCTATTCTTATCCACTAAAATATTCAGATTAATGTCAAATTCAATACCTAAACTTTACCTATATTTGTAATTTAATACAAGTGTTGACATAGCATTTGTATGCTTATATAGTATCTATGTAGCATTTTCATACTTAAATGGCACTATTTGTAATTATATTATTATTAATTCCATTTTGATGTGAGCATTTACATGGTGAACCTATGGCATCCTAGAGTTTAGGTGGCCTCTTCGTGCTTACATGAAACTATTTATTATTATTGTGATTACATATTAATTATTATTATTAATTCTACGTTGATGTGACATCTACATGACATATTACAAATAAAATATATAGTCCATCAGCACACATATTAGGCCTCCTTTTCCTTTGACCAATGCCTTACTCAATCAATGCTCATTTTGAATTTCATTAAATAGTGAAATAAAGTCTAGATATAAGTAATATGAGACAACAATTATGTATCATTCATTTTCTTCATTAGGAAGTGTAAGACCAACTTTTCAACTGTTTGTTTCTCTTTCCTCCTGATGTAAATCTAAAGGTAAGACCTTAACTAGAAAGTACTCTCTACCCTCTATTGCCTCAAAACCACCAACTATCACCATCTCGTCGGAAAATGCTTGGAAAATTAGACCCTTTAGCTATTTATATTACTTAGAAATTCAAGTACCAAAAACAACTCAAGCTTTTACTTTGCAAACATTTTCTAGGTAGGTGTTAGTGATTGGTGTTTGTTAGTGGTCTTGATGCGATTGAGGATGGCAAGTACTTTTTATTTTAGGCTTTACCTTTGGGTTTGTATAATTGAGAGAGGAGAAACAAAGAGTTGAAAAATTGGTTTTAAATTTTTTTATGAAGACTGAATGATACATTTGTAATTGTTGTTCGACATTACTCATTTCACAAACTTTATTTGACTATATAATGAAATATAGAATGGGTATTGATTGAGTAAATCATTGGTATAGGAAAAAGGATGATAGATAAATAAGCTTAATATGTGTCTTGATGGGTCATATATTTTATTTATAATATATGATAATAATTTCAAGTAGGCATCATGTGAGCTTCATATGGAATAATAATAATTAATATGTAAACACAATAATAATAAAAAGTGCTATATAGACATGAAAATCTTACATTAGTATGGAATAATTAATATATAATTAAAATAATAATACATAGTGTCATGTAGGTATATGCATATTTATTAGGTAATAAATTGACTATTTTAAAGTTTAAGTAGTAAAATATAGATAAAGTTCAAAGATTGAAATAACCCAAAATATTCTCTACTAAAAGAACTTAGGAAATAATAATAATTAATATGTAATCACAATAATAATAAAAAGTACTATATAGGCATGAAAATGCTATGTTAGTATGGAATTGATAATAATAATTAATATATAATTATAATAATAATAAATAGTATCTCGTAGGTATTATACCTATTTATTAGGTAGTAAATTGACTATTTTAAAGTTTAGGTAGTAAAATATAGACAAAGTTCAAATATTGAAATAACCTAAAATATTTTCTACCTTATACAAGCAATTACTTACATGAGATGAGTGTTATGTAAAATTATATGAAAATTTTCTTTTTTTGAATTGCAAGAATTTAAGGAATGTATTTATTTACATTATAATCCATATGATTTTTTTTTTTTAGAAAAGTATGGAAACACAAAAAATATATATATAATTAAATATAATTAAATTTTATTTTTTAGTGTAGGATTAAAATTCTCCTACTCTTTTGATGAGTCGTAAGAATCGAAAGCAAGAGACCTTGACCCAACCATTTAAATATTTTAATAAAAGTTAGACTAGATTTATGCATTCAACCCATTTTTTTATTTAAGGGAATATTTGAGCCTTGTTTTTACTTTTTTTTTTTCATGAAATGCATTATCTTCAATAATTTCCTGGTGGTCCCTCAAAGACTAAAAGTTCTAAAGGGAAAAAAGGATAACTCGTTTTTGGTGTGGATATATTTGTATGTATGTTACATTTTGGATTTGGACCTCTTTATTATATTCTCTCAATTTTTGTTTCAATATACTCCTTAAAATGCTACTATGTTAATTAATAATTAAAATTATAGGTAGGTAGATGATGTTATAATAATATCGGATACATAGTTATTTTAAAAAATCTAAATAATTTTAATTATTAATTTAAAAAACTGAGAGAAATTGAGATATAAAATTACGACAAGACTTTCATTATTGTATGACAACCTCAGTGACTAATGTTATAGTGCTTTTTGGGAACTATTCTTCTACTTACCTAATATATCTTGCTTATTATGCTAAGTGCAATGCAGGTATTAGAATAGTTTTTAGTCTCCAATAAGAATTAGGGATGTAAATGTAATGGGCTTGGACAGGCCATAATAATCTAAAACCCGTCCTACTACATTAATAGGGTTCTTGGACCCGTTCTAAAACCCTTTTGGGCTCTTAACCACATACCTAAAGCCTATCCTACTACCTTAATAGTGTATCTACTTTTCAACCCACTAAACCCATTCATTTATTTATTTATTTATTTTTTCAATTAATGTCAAATTCAGTACTTGAACGTTGCCTCAATTTGCAATTTACTACCTAAACTTTAAAATACTTGATTTACTACCTAATGAAATAATTCAAGGTCAATCATACTACTTAATGTCCATGCAGGTACTAATGTGGCATTTGCATGCTTATGTAGCGTCTATGTGGTATTTTCATACTTATATGGCATTATTTATTATTATTATAATTTATATTAATTGATATTATTAATTTTATATCTGTGTGGCATCTATATGGTGCCCACATGGCACCATGGCATCTACGTTGCATTTTCATGTCTATATAGCCTTATTTATTATTATTGTGATTATATATTAATTATTATTGTTAATTCCATACTGATGTAGCATCTACATAACACCTATATGGGAAGCATTTTCTAGCAATATGGTGGTGATTAGTGGTTGTTGGTACTTTTGGGGCAATAAAGGGCATATAATACTTTCTATTTAAGGTCTTACCTTTAGATTTATATAAGTAAGGGAGAAGAAACAGAAAGTTGAAATGTCAGTTTTACACTTCCTTATGAAGTCTAAGAACGATATATTTATAATTGTTGTCCCATATTATTCATTTCATATACTAAAATAAGCATTGATTGAGTAAAATATTGCTAAAGGGAAAAGGAGACTTAGTGTGTGTCTTGATAGGCATATATTTTGTTTATAATGTACGATAATAATGCTACGTAGACGTAAGGATACTATGTGGCACCATGTAGATGCCACATTTGTATAGAATTAATAATATTAATTAATATATAATTACCATAATAATAAATGATTTCATGTAGGTATGAAAACATCACATAGACGCCATATAAGTATAGAAATGCCACATTAACACTTGCATGGATATTTGGTAGTATAATTGACTATGAATAGTTTCATTAGGTAGTGTATTGACTATTTCAAAGTTTAGGTAATAAATTGTAAATTTAAATAAAATTTAGGTATTGATTCAACATTAACCCTTTTTTTTTACTAAATTATTATTTTTAACCTTATTGGGAATTACACGAGAAATTGATTTGTATTATTTCCATAACATGGTTAACATAATGAGAATTAAGGAATCCATTTGTTGTAGTCTCTTCATCCTATGTATTTTGTGATGGCATTAGTAGAGCACCTAATAATATCATTTCACAATTAATTTAATAATCTATTTAGACTTTATCTTAGTTTTTTTATATGTTTTGATTTCATGGATACAGTTAATGTTTACATTAAATTTGTTATCCGCTTAACTATTTCTCTTAGCTGAAAAAAAGTCAATCATAGATACATATACATGAACACTAATAAAAAAACAGTAAATATAATCAAAGTTGTTATTATCCCTATTTCTATATATTCATTATTTTATGTATAAAATTTTTTAATTAATATTATATTATTAATTTATTATTTTATATTGAGTAATAGGTATCCCATCGTTTTTTTTTTAAATCCCAAAATTCATCCTAAAGCCTTAATGGGTTTTTAGCCATATCCTAAAAGCTATCTTAAAATTCCATTAGTTAGTACCCTATAGGGCCTTTTACGGGTTGGATGGATCGAGTATCCTGTAATGATACATTCCTAATAAATAATAGGATCAAGATATTTATTTTCATCATTGGATAGGTAACTTTTTTAGCATAAATTGCAAAGATAATGCAATTAGCCAACTTTTATCTTAAAAATAAAAAATAATATATACCTACAAATCTTTCAATTATAAGATTCCTTCTTAATCATTTTTATTCTTTAAAATTATAAAATAGATAAATAAGAAAAAAAAAGATACTAAAATTAGAGGATGTTCTAAAGATAAAAACTAAAAAGAAAATATGTAGATACTAAAAAATTACAAAAAGAAAAAAAAAATGAAAAAATCATTAATTAAATGTAATGCCTTTTCTTTTCTTTCTTGTTTTTTTTTTTTTTGGGTAGTGTTACATATAAAAAATTACAAATTGTAAAATAACACAAGAAAGAGAGAAAATTATTACGCTTCGAAGTGATAGAATCGTAACTGTCCTATTGTGTAAACCATTTTAGGATAGAAACTGACATTACAACTACTATTTTATACTTGATTTGCATAAGGTGACCACAATAAACCCACTTTGAAGTAAACAATTCATAAATTACACATGTTAATTATCTATAAAAATATAAGAAATACATACTTGAATCTAAATATCTCAAGTAATGCTTATAAGATCTAATATCCTAATCTTAATTCACTTAAGTAATATGCAAATTGATATTAAGAGATTTAAAGATACGACCCAAACTTTGAGTGTACGATTGATCCTTCAATCTTATATCCTCACTTCCTTAAGATCCAACCGTTACTAGCTTCAAGGTAATTATAAGCTACTTCCTAGTTAACTCCTACAACATCTATAAAGATATGAGCAACCAACTATTCAATAAGTTGAGACAAAGACTTAAAAATATACATTAAACATAAACAGGGTTATCAATCAAATTAATTAGATGCAATGCATGTATAAATAAATGTTATCGTACAACGTTATCTAGTCCATCGTAAAATTAGAGAAATTACACCCACTCTAATCCTAGTTAGGTTGTTTAGCACACATTTTAATAACTCATGACTAAACCTAAACTTGTGCAATGGAGACACCGTTCCTGCTGAGACTACCTTTGAACCATTGACTTTACTTTTGCCATGACTTCCTCCCTTATCACTTAATTCGACTAAGAATGAAGAAGAAACCAATTATGCTATCCAGCACTGCTCCTTTCAAAGAGGTTGATCTTTAGCTGGAGAACCCTAAACGTTTCTCTTATTGAGTTGCTATGTAGGTTCGCTTTAGACTTATAAGTCATATATTTAGTTAGATTCGGTTTAAGGTGTTCAAGTATTTCATACAAATTACATAAATTTCAATCTAGAACATCAAACCAGAATCATATAATCACATCTAGAAATATACGTACATAGACATGTACATAGTTAACTATCTAATAAACACAATCAAATATAATCCCAAGCCTCCGAGTACTATAAAACAATACTACAAAATGTAGTAACATATTGATTTCAACTTACTTAGGTTTCCTGCTTGCTTACATAAAGTGCAACTTACATAAGCCATTGTCGATAATCCCTATAATACAAATATTGTTTTAATTTGCATATAATTATCTTATATAAGCTTTATTCTATAATTATTTATGTTATCTTTAGTTTAAAGTTTTATTATACCTAATTATTTAGGTTTTTAAATCTTTTACAATTATTCTTAATTTAGATTAGGTTTTGATTCAGTTTTTAAATCAGTTTCTAAATTAAGTTCTACTTTAGTCTTTTATTACAGGTTTAATATATGAACCCTAAGAACTCATTTTAAACTATTAGGTGAAATTAATCACATTACACTTGAGTATCCTAAATCTCATATTTAGCCCTTAACTAGTATTTTAGTTTGTACAATACATTTAATTCCTAATTTAAATATTAAATTAGTTCCCGATATGAGAAAAAATTATATTTTTCATATAATTATCTAAATTTTATATTTTATATAAGATTTATTTTATATTATTATTATTAAAATATTATTTATTTTGACATAATATTTTCTATTCATTAATTTCTTATATTCTCATGTTATATACTATTACATAATCCATACTTAAACACATATTCTAGCATTTCCAACACTACAATTATCATCTTTCATCAAAATGCTCAATTATTCTCTGAATTAGAATTTATATCTAATTAATCCCCAAATTACAAAATTAGCTCAATTATATCCTTTTACCCATTATTCATCACATAATATACATAATACATGTGTCTAACACTCTAAATACTACAAATATCATACTACATCAGAAATTAACATCCTAAAACTCGAAATTATATACTAAATCAATATTTTGATCAATTTTCCATTAAATTATTAAATTAAGCCCAAAATTACTCTTTTATGTATAATTTAAAGGCCTAAAAATTAACTAAAAATTTTGAAAATAAATTTCTAAAAAATATATTCATAGCACTATTTTAAATACTCTAAATAGCCTATATAAAAATTTTAGACTCAAAACTATACTATTAAGATCATTTATTTCAATGTCGAAAACTCATTCTGGTTTAGTAGTTTCTTAAGAACAATATATTTCGAGCCCTAATTTTATCAAATTGATTTTTCTTTTTCTAAATCTACATACGAAAATATTCCATAATACCAAATTTCATAATTTTTTAACGTAATTTACTATTTTTACTAATTTATTAAAAATAAAAACAAATTAGAACACTTGCAGAAAATCAACCTTACTGCTACCTCCAGCCACCTTAGGTGTGTTAGCCTACCCAGGTGGGTGGTTCACTGTATGGTGGTCAGTTTGGTTCCTTCTCGAGTGGTCGTCAGGTTTAGGTTCTTCTCTAATACTTTAATTGCATACTATTTTGTTTAATTTTTCTAAAATTAGTTTTTCCTCTCTTCTCTCCTCTCCCTAATTTTTTTCAAATGCTAAATTGACCAAATGAATTGTAGATGGTCATTTTTTTAATTTATAAAACTAGTTAGATATGGTTATTAATTAAATTGTGTCATTTATCCTTTATCTCTTCTTCTTTTTTCTTTCTATTTGGCTTAATATTATTGTTTATTATTTTCTCTTTAATTCCTAGCATGCCATGCCTCATTTCTGGACATTTTCATACTTTTACATATTTTTGTTGATTTTTTCATAATTTTTATGAATTTTATTTAATTAATTAGCTTTATTTTAACATATTTTAGGTATTTTAAATAATTTCGCATATTTTTACCTATACTTAAATACATATATAGTACAAATAAATACCTATAAATATTATTTTTGTTATTTTATGATTTTTTGTATGCATATAATTTATTTCTATCGATTTGTTAGTTATTGGAACTCTTTTTACGTATTTTCAATAAATAACCGGTAATATACATATAACTTAATATTATAATTTTTAATTATTTATTTTCGTAAATCCAAACTCATGAGATCACTTTTATTTATATTAGTAGCTTCGTCATAAAATTTGCGGTCAATTGAATAACTTACCTAACTGTTTTAAATTTTATGAGATTGAATTCCACATACCTGATTACGAAGCTTACAAAAACCACAAGCAAAAATAAAAATTTAAGAGTATTGAATATTAAAAAATTGAAAAAGGAAAAATATTAAAATGGTTAAAATATATGTAATATATATATATATATATTTGCTTTGTTACATATGAGAAAACTGAATTGTACATTAAAAATTATAAATAGTAGATATTCAGAGATTCTATCGTCTCCACTTGCATGTTCATTGTTATGAATTAAGTAAGTTTTCCTTTCATCCTTTTTGAATCTTTTCCAGTGTCTTTTCTTTTTTTATTTGAAATTTAAAACTATTTTGGCTTAAGTTTCCTTTTTGGATTTATTTGTTATTTAATTATTATTAATTTAAGGGACAAAATAGAGTTTAGAAGCACATTTTAAAAGTTCTAATGATCTAAATACTAATTTTAGATTATTAAAAACCTAATTGGATTTTTTTTAAATGTTTTACCCTTTGAATTGCCCAAAGGTTTAACATTTGCAATTTTTATGGTTCAACTCTCAACCAATACTCATTATATGTTTGGATAGACATGCGATTTCGGGCAAGAGATGAACCGATCAAGCAGATGTAATAAAACTTGAAATTAATGTGATGGGCTTGGTTTTTAGTAGTGGGCCTATATATATCTTGCTATCCTCCAAAGGAATGATCAGACTATCTGTAGATGTCCAAATCGAGATTAAATTACTTAGTATACGGAAAAAGAAAGGAAGCAAAAGAAAAAAAAAAAAAAAGAATCTTTGAGAATTCATGAAGGATTGATTAAATTATTATAGAAAGACCATGCAGGTTATTTACTAGTTGAATTAGATCTATCTTTTCCTAATAATAGATTTGATTCCTTAAAATATTACGGTTAACCGATATTAAAATTCAAGAGTACAATTACAAAGGAGCTACACATGTTTTGCCAACTTTGTGCTTTTTTTTTTCATAATTTGCGTACTTATATTTTATTTTAATTTGTCACTGTTAGTTAGCAGACACATGTCTGCTTTTCATTAGTCTGCAGTAATTAATTTATTAAAGTCATTATTCAACGTATTTAATTAAATATTGTAAAAAATATTAAAAATAAAAACTTAAAACCCTCCACCACTATGAGTAATGGAGTCTGTAGCTACTCACTCATGTTGGATAGTAACAGGACCATTTAGGTTAGTAAATAAGCATCCACCACCTTTGAAAGTTTAAAAAAGAAAAAAGCATAGAACTTGATTCAAGTTTTGTTCATTTGATTTTTTTTTTCCTTTTTGAAAAAGCCATCTAGCAGCCTAGGTGAGTCATGCTATACATTAAGATGAGAGGTAGTACGATCTATTTATAGTAATAGGTTATAACATATTTAGTTATTTTACTTTTACTTACCCTTTTAAAAGATAATCGATTAACCTCTACCTTACAATTGTTAATCTTGATGCATAATTTCTCTCTTTCTCTCTCTTTTTTTTTTTTTTTAATCATGTACTCTACTATGTTATTTAACTAAATGTATTTAATGTTATTATTATATTGAATGAATTATGGTGGATTCATTGCAAACAAAAGCACATATGTAAAATGATAATGCTTGTAAGGGGAAAATAATCCGTTTTCATCAATGTTTACTAATGTCCTTGCACATTCTCGTCAAGCTCAGATTGAAAACAATAGCAAATTGGATCTTCTCATTAAATCCTTTTCACAGAACAAACTGAAAGATGTCTTAGGAGCTACCACTATCGGATGTCAAATATCATTAAACGAGTTTGTAGATTGCTAGCATGGACCAAGGATTAGAAGAGACAAATAATGTCCCACGAACAAAGATAGACGTACTGAAACTTCAACCGAACAAAAGTAGGAATTCACACATTTGTTATTTCCAAAGATGATCAGACGAGGGAAACATGGGTACATCATTTGTAAAAGATTCCACATCAGTCGGCTCATGCTTTCGACTGTTTCTATTCGGCCCCTTAAAACATTTCTCATGTCCCACCCATTAGTGGAACACATTTTTGCTCCTACTTCATCCATATCTCCTAAGCATTTATCATAAGCATGTCAATTTTATTCAGCTCCTTAAGCCATCTTTATTTACATAGGGTTATCTTGCTCTCGCTCCCTTTGACACTCCCATAACAAGACTAAGTTATGATGAAGTTGCCTACTCTTAGTATTCAAAAGTAACAAGAGCAAATGATTCGATCCAAACGGACACCCACGATCCATCCACACGGTCCAAACCACTTAGACATTAATGTTTCCACGCACTGCTCTTACACACTTGGGGTGAACCTCATACCCGCATTCGAGACACTGGTACGCCCATCCATATCCTTGTTCATCGCAATCGCAACAAATATACGGACCCCCACCACAACCATCCGAAACCAACATAAGTTCGTGTCGGTGTCCTTGGTGAAACTCGGATTTGGGGAGACTCTTGGCCTCTTCATCCAATTGCCTTTGAAGCAATTCCAATTTCTCTGAAGTGAAAGGATATGCATTTTCTTGGTACAAGTTTATTAGGCTCCTACCGTGCTTTGTCACGGTTTTTCCATCAGGTCCTAAAATCACTAGACAAGGGATGCCTTGTACATCAAAATGCTTTACAAGCTCGCGCGTATTTTGATCTCCAAATGGCAATGCTAGCCATGGCATGAGGGCGAAATATGAATCAAACGATGATTGTGTGCGATCACTCGAAACATAAACGATTTCGAAGTCCTCATTCTCATTTTGTGCCAGCATTTGCTTGATCTTTTCATAGATGGACATTAATTTTGGAGTGAACTTGACTCCAGGAAGGCACCATTCAGCCGAGAAGAAGAGTCCTATTGTTTTACACTCCAAAGAACTAACAGGAACCTGCAAACAAAACTGAGTCAATACGTACTTAGCAAACTTATGCTTTAATTCTTTTATCTTCAAACAAATGCAACAAAAAAAGAAAAAGAAAAAAGGAGGTAAACATAACAAGTAATATGTTGAAATAGGTGCATATACCATTGTTCTTTTGAAATAGGATTTCGAAATTCACATGCAGTCCCATTTTTTAATATTTTAGTCTAAAATAGAAGTCCTACTTGTTAGCAAACGTGCTTAACCAAATGTTCTTACATGCTTAGAGACTAGTGCAATCAAATCAACTTTGGTGGTCCTAAAAATGGGCCTAACTACCTTATCAACAAATGTAATCCAACATAAAGGTACCAAAAGATCTAATTCAAAATAAACAACTCTGAACAACCTGTCCAGGCTTGGGATGACCCAAAAGATAATCTCTATCGTGATTGGTTAGTAGACTAATCAAAGTCTGGTTGTCCTGCTTCTCTTTCTCTTCCATTTGCAATTCCTGCAATCTATCTTTCGTAAAAGGAAAAGCTCTTACACCATAACGATAAACTAGCTCAACTCCAGCGCGCAAATTTATCTCGGCCTCATCCTTGTTACCATCATCTGGTTGTAAAATAATTAAACAAGGTATACCTTCAACATCGAATTTTAGGCTCAAGGATTTTCGGGTCTCTAAATCAGAGAAAGGAATTGCCAGCCATGGCATGGTGGAATGGTAATTGTTGAATGCTTCCAAATCCTCATCAGCTGAAACAAAGACGATCTCGAAGTTGGATCCACTGGTTTTAAGTTGCTCGTAAACATTGGATAAGCATTCGGTGAAGTTTCTGCATGGCGGGTACCAGTTGGCTGAGAAGTATAGCCCCACGACCTGCCCTCCAAGTTCAGAAATTTTAACCTGCCAAGGAACATCAGAGGAGGAAAGCACAAAAAGAGAGAGAGAGAGAGGAAGAACATAATCCAGCAGAAGATTTTGCTAGTGTTGATGGAAAAGGATAAACCAAAAAGGTGAAAGCATATTAGACGTTTTGCCTCTTAGCACTAAATACAACTAAAATGTCACAATTAAGTAGAATATGTTGGTGTTGCTATAATGGTACTTGATAATTTTAAGATTTCAGTTACATCTTTTAAAAATGTTTTGTGAAACGGATACATTCTAAATTGCACAAAAAAAAAGGGGGAAAAAGACTGCATAGTTAGTTGCAGCTTTATCTGTATCCTCACATTTAAGTAAAATACCAAAATATAAATTATGAAAAATATTACATGTAATTGCTTTTTAAGGGGATAATTTTGGAAAATTTTAAGAAAATAGTTTTGAAGGATCCAAATCCCTTTCAAGCCTCTTCAATTGATATTTACTTATATGGTATGACAGCCATGACACTATTTAGAGTATCTAAGTTTACATCATTAAGATAAACTGATATTACTTAATTGCATTCTTTTTATATTCAAAGGTAAAATAAAAATTAATTAGTTTGTAGTCAAAGATAATGAGGCAATTTGGTAATTATGTGTAATTTTTTTCTTTTTTTCCTTTTTTATTCCTTGTGTAATGAGTATAATGTGAAAAAGGGAATTCAAATTTATACTATCCTATAAAAGGATGGCTTTTTGCCATCTAGATTATATATGGCTTTGGCTTGTGTTGCAAATTCTTTAGGATTTTATGATTTATCACTTGCATATTAGAATGAAGATTTTCACATTTACTATGCAAGAATAGTTCATAACCAATTGTGGTCGAAAATTTTCTCACATTACATCAAATACAACGAGTAATCTAAAGCTTGCTAGAATTTTGAATTTTTGCAAATGCTTATTATCTCATAGCATTTTAGTTTTTAAAAGGTACTCTTAATAAAGTACCTTTTATAATTTATATTTTCAATATTTGGTAAAAGTTGAATACAGGTTTTCTCCCATGTAATATAATGTATAATTTTGTGAAAAAAGAAAATGCTGGACAAAAAGAAAAATGGTATCTTCAATATACTAAAAGGTATGGAATGGCTACTACTAGGCCTATATTAAGTCACAACGCAAATATTTAAAATGTGCTAGAAATGTAAAAGACAGTTTCTTAAAATAGCCGTTAAATTATCCTGAAAACAACCGTAGTAAAGTTGGAGGGAGACCCAGATGAAGCAATGTGACAATAATTTTGCACAATTGTATCGTGGCAAAATTTAAAAAAAAAAAAGAGAGAGAGAGAGTAAATAAAAAGAAAGTAAAATAAGAGAGGCACACATTTATCCAATAGGTCCACAAAGGGAGCAACCACATCTCCAATGCACGTCAGTATTTGGCGAAGAAATGGGAAACTGGAATCCAATACCCATTTGAGTGACAAAGGTAGAAAGCGACTTCCCAACAATAACACGTGTTATTGTGCAAAACGTACCACGTGTTCGTCTCTTCATTGCTTTCAAGGGAGGCCATAACCATTAATGATGATGATGTGGAGATGAACATAGTTGTCGTTCTTTCGGCTTGTTTGCGTGTTCGTTCCATCGACCAAAAACGGTGTGGGACTGGAAGCCCATACACATGTACGTACGAATACTTAGGAATGCAACAAGATAGATTGTTGTAGAATACCGGAATCATCTAATCCGATAAAAAATAGGACTTTAAGATTAAGAAAAACCCGATCGAATATTGGACTTGGTAAAAAATAACAAATTATTTTATTAATTTTATCTTATATTTTATTGTTAAGAATATTAACAAGTATATTAAATATTTGATTACAAAAATCATCTAAAAATATACTAACAACATTTCAAAAACCAAATTTAAAATAAAATATTTAATGTAATAAGATGCTATGGTTCAATATAGAATATGATAACTTTAACAATAGATTTTAGTAATAAAAGGAAAAACTTATAAATTTTTAAAAAATTTAAAACCCTATAGAACAAGTTTTAGTACTAAAAGTAAAAATATTATAGAGTTTTAATAGGATTTTAAAAAATACTAAACCCTATAAGATCAGGTTTAAATTTTATAAAATCTGTCCCGAAGGTTTAAATTTTATAAAATCTATCCCGAACACCTTAATTGCATCCCTACTACGTGGATTAGGATTGCAAGTTTTGGCATAGTCTCCGTAGATTCTACAATGTGTTCATCATCAAAGATTGCATTCTAATGATAAATTTTTCTTCCGACCGTATAATACATAATTTTCCGAAAGTTTCAAAAATCTATCCGATCCCATTCTCATTAAAGAACAATGTTTCATGCCATTTAAGTTAGAAAGTCTTGATCATAAACCTAAGTAGTTTGTCTTCATACCGTAAAGCATCTAGAAGATAATTCCAAAAAACAAAAAAGAAAACAAAAGAAAAATTCAATCTCCTAAGTAGTCGTTTTTTATTCTATATTCTTCAAAGGAAAAGAAGAAAGGAAAAGGAAAAATTATTTGTTTTCCAAGCAAAAATATACTAATTTAATCAAGAAGATAGTTGATAGGGCCATAGTAATTCAATTGCATAAATATTAGTCTATTAATAGAATGGATCTGAGTTTGAATCTCTTTTCTCCTATTGTAATATGTCTATTGTAATATGTAATAGTTGGGGAAAAAATATCAAGACTTAGGAAAATAAAAACTATTTTTGACAAAGAAACAAAAATTTTCCATTGTATTTTATTATTCTCCACAAATATACTTCAATAATGAAAAATTATATACATAAATCATATATTAACAATAGAAGCTGCTTGACAATAATACATATGAATGTAATATGTATTATATTCCAAGCACGATTTGAATATCTAATGTACGTGTGTATATTTTTTTACTTACTTGCATCTAGGTATTATCCCTTCACCCATCATAATCATTCCCTTTTATCGCCTTGTATTAAGAAATTTTACCAAGAACTTCTATACACAGAAAAATAATCAAGGAAAAAGTAAAGAACAAGTTATATCTATTTGAATACATACTTGTACCATTTAAATACATACTTGTACACTTAAGCTCAACGTAAGATAACTATTTCTCTGCTATTATTAATTTTCCATATACATGCCTTTTCCTACGCCTACAATGCCATCAATTACCTAAATTTCTTTTGATCGTGTGAATGATACCCTGCAAAATTGATCCAGTTTCATCTTATCCTTTCTATTCGACAGATTTCTCTAAAAATGGATGTCTCCTTTTCTATAAGAAAGCACGATTAACATAACCTATAGCATTTCGAACCATATCTAAACTAAACTAAGGATAAGGCCCAATACTCTTTTATATAAACAGGCTATAAGAGAGAGCTCATGCACACCATCGAACTCCTCTAATGTATGGCAAAAATCAACTCAAATCGATATAAATGTATATACATGTAAATAAGTAACTATGTGTATATATATAATGTATAATAAAAGTTGATATTATATTTATATGTACGGTTGATATTAAGGTAAAAATATAGAAAACTAAATGCCAAATTATTGCACAGAAGCACCTACATGCCCTTGCTCCTGAATATTTATAAAGTTTTCTATCCGAGGAAGGTTTCTTGTACACTGGACAATAAGGTAGGACTAGGATACCGACCACTAGTGTAAAAACAACGAAAATACTTTATTTCAAATTTAACCATGGAGAAGGCAGCTGGTTTAAACAAAAACCAAAAAAAAAAAAAGAAAAAGGAAAAAAAGAAGCTGGTTCAAAAATTGAAAGGGAAAAAAAAAAAAAAAAAACATGGAGGATTACAACGAGGCTTATTTCTCGTGCCCACAACTAGGAAAAGAGCATTATCATCATTAGCTGCAAAGCACCGCTTCTATATTTGGATGAAATTTATTTATTCTATAGTATTATATGCTTATTGACGGTTATTATATATATATATATATATCTTGTAGTTGCTAAGAATAAAAATCGAATATTGATTTCATTGAGAAGTCAGTATGAACTACAATAATTTAACCTCCTTCGGGGAAAAAGATTGACTAGGAGTGCAGGGCTCGTATATTATGCTTGGAGAGAGAAAGGATGAACAATAATCGCAAAATACTTTATATTAAGCCAGAATCACATTATATATATATATATAGAGAGAGAGAGAGAGAGAGAGAGAGAGAGAGAGAGAGAGAGAACCTGAGTTTGAGATGGAGAGAGAATATAATCCCGATCTTTGGAAGACAGGAGAGACGTGAATCTTGAGCTTTCTACCATGTGATTTGAGTCACCGTTCACAACGCTTTCATTCTTTTGCTCACTTTCCTCACTCATCATCCCCTCTCTCTCTCTCCCTTTGTGAACTAGAAAGCAGAAGAGACTCAAATGCTATTAGAAGCTTCTTTATATATACACGATGCGCAACTCGTGTCATCGATTCTGAAATATATATTTAGCTCTTTAACCACTTCACGAAAATAAACATAAAGCGAAAAGGTTATATATGTTAAACAATTGTACAGGCGTTATCTTTTTCTTTTTCTTTTTTTTTCCCCCAAAATAGGCGTTATCTTTATAAGCATGAAATTTCACCCTAAAGTTGGAATTATATAATTAGACCCATTATTAGATACCTTCACGACACGTTACTATTTTTCTTTCTTAAAAAAAATATATTATGCTTATTAGACACTTTACAAAAAGTTAAATATATATTAAATAAAAATTACTTTTATTTATCTCAACAAATAACCCAAAAATTGTTGCCAAAGCACCAAGGATATCCACTAGACCAATAATTCAAAAGGCATATTTGCAATTATTCCAACGTTTTATGTGTTATAGAGCTACGGAACTTTTCTTTTTTTTTTTTTGGCCAACAAGAGCATATGTATCTAGATTCATCATTTACTATATAGTAACATTATATGGTAAATAATGATTAGTGATAGTAGATATCATTGATATGGTTTTGGATAGAGTTCTAGGTGTTACAATAGCCGTCGGCAATGGCAAACTTGTAAAAGACCTTTTTTCTGGCTTAACCAGAGTTTTTAGAGTTGAGAGAGTATGCAGGAGAGTTAATTCAAAAGAGTACCAAAAGGATCCTTTGACTTAGTGCTTCCCTTCCTATTTATAGGCAAGGGAACTTACTTGCTCGACTATTTAGTATAAGGGGATTGGCCCAAACGAAATCCAAGAAAGGGAGAAGTGTTGTCAATACGAGAAATGACTTTTTCCTTTCTACTTATTGGTAGGAGAGTTAGGGGATGAACTTATCACATCGATATAAGCGATCGCCATAGCATAGTACCTAGACCTCTAGGTCGTGTGTCATAATGTCACTTAACATTTAATGAAGAGGGAGAAAGAGGCGAAGAGGGTGGTAAGTCTAATTGTAGTAGACAGGATGCTTTCCAAAGGTTACTCTTGAGTAAGAAGTGTACTCCTCCCTAGTGGTTAGAAGGTGAAACACTAGATCTTGGAAAGGGGCTTCGAGTGCTTGGAGTTCGGTTTGGAAATGCTAGGTGTTACACCATGAAGTGATAGGATCATAACAGTTCCATTATACAAACCATTCTAAAATAAAAACTGACATTACAGTTGCTATCTTAGACTTGATTTATACAAAGCGTTTACTATTAACACATTTTGAAGTAACAATTTATAAATTAAACAAATTAATTACCTACGAAAATATGAAAAAATTACTTACTAAGATTTAAATAATCTGAGTAATGTTTACAAGATTTATGAATCTAACTTTACTTTACTTAAGAAATACATAAATTGGTATTAAAAGATTTAAAGTTAAGGTACAAACTTCCATAGTTCTATATCCTTACTCTCTAGGAATCAGTAGTTGCTAGTTTCAAGATAATTAAAAACTGCTTCTTAACTAATACTTGCAACAACATCTATAAGGATGTGAGCAACCAATTACTTAGTTAATTGGAATGGAGACTTAAAACTATTCATTAAATACAAACAAGGTTATCAACGAAATTAGTTAAATACAATGCATATATAAGCAAATACCATCACACAACGTTATTCGGTCTGTCATGAGATTAAAGAAATTATATCCGCTCTAATTCAAGTTTAAGAGTTTAGTACATATATCAACAACTCATGACTAAACCTAAGCATATATTATGAAGATACCGTTCTTCTTATGACTACATTTGAACTATTAACTTTACCCTTCCTGCGATTTCCTCTCTAGTCATTTAGTTTAATTAAGGATAAAGAAGGGACTTATTATACTATCCAGTACTATCCTTTTCGAAGGGGTTAGTATTTAGCCAGAGAATCCTAAACGTTTTTCTTATTGGGTTTCTATGCAAGTCCATTTTAGATTTATAAGTCATATATTTCGTTAGATCCAGTTTTAAGTGTTTAAGAATTTTATACAAATGATATAACTTTCAATCCAAAATATCAAACCAAAATCATATAATCAAATAAAAAAATGTGGATACATAGGCATGCATATAGTCAATTATTTGACAAACAACTAAGTATAATTTCAAGCATCCGAGTACTATAAAACAGTACTCCAAAATACAATAATGTAATGATTTCAACTTACTTGAACTTTCCGCTTGCTCATTCAAGGTATGACTTATACAAGCCATCGCCAATAGTCCCTATAATATAAAGGTTATTTTAGTACTTATATAGATACTTTATATAGGCTTTATTCTATAACTCTTATTATTATTTTTAGCTTAGGATTTTATTATATCTAATTATTCAGGTTTTAACTCTCTTAAAATTATTTTCGTTTAAAGCTAGTTTATGATTTTGTTTTTAATTTAGCCTATAAATCAAGTTCTAATTCAACTCTTAATTTCACTTGTGCATAAATCTTAGAAATTCTTTCTAACTTATTTCATAAAATTTACTTAACTTTAACTCGAGCGTAAATGGCATATAATTCAGTTTCAAATCAATCACTTAGTATACTAATAGACATTTTGGCTCTGATTATGCTTTTAAATTAGCTTTTGATTACAATCTTACACATAAATCCTAGAATCTCCTTTAATCTATTTCGTAAGTTTAACTAACTATATTTTATATATAGTAAGTTTTCGATTTAGTTGCTAATGGACTCCTTAGTTTGCCTATATACCTAAGTTCTAATTTAACTCTTAAATTTGTTTCTGATTCGAGGGTGCTCCATATTTTAGTATAACATTCATAAATTTGGTTCACAATCATATTCAAAATTTATTATATTGCTTACTTCAATTGTAGTAGCTACCCTCTCGCTATAATATCAATTTTATAAATTTATCCTATATTTTCATATTTGACAAAATATGCATAAATATTAGGAAAATATATAATGCTTAATATCCAAGCTCCATTAAAGCTACAGAAAATATATTATACTCAGTAAATTATGGTTATTAGATTATGATCATGAGAAATACTAAGATATTTTAATATATATTATTTTTCGAAATATCAATTTTATGTCCGATTTTGCTAAAAAATAACTTAAATTAGATAAATGATCAAATAAAATTATAAGATTTAAACCAAATATTCCTAAAATCATGACTAAACTTTAGCAGTCATTATAAATCAAATTCATTAAGGAATTCGATTAAAAACCTATTATTTCTTTCACATGAAAAACATAGCAAATTCAACAAAATTAATTTTAATAAATACTAAATGCATATTTTATCAAAAATTATTTTTATATAAATTAAAAACATCATATGAGGAATATGTACATAAAAAATTAGCTCAAAATAACATTATTTACTATTTTTTTAAATTCATACAAAATTCATTGGAATTTAACATGTTCTTAAGGAAATTATATAAGTACTTCTGATTTTAAAAATATGGTTTAATATTCTAATTCTACATGAAAAAATATCTAGAGAAACCAAATTTCATAATTTTTTTTTACATCATTTGATGTTTTTAATAAAAATAACAACTTATAAGCAAAAATAACGCGTTTTTTGTTCTTCTGCCACTAGAGCTCCACCAGTGGTAAGGGTAGGTTGATTGAAACTATCACCATGTAAAACCTTGGACCTCTAATATCTATCATGTCAGGTCTTCATTTGGTACTCCTTTCCTTATCATACCTTAATCAAACTATAATTTGTTAATTTTTAATAAAATTAGTTTCTCTCTTCTTTTGACCTCTCTCTAATTTTTTCAAAGCTTCCAATTGATCAAAATGAATTATGGATGTGGGTTTCTAAATTTATAGATGAGTTTAGGATTTTTTTTTTTACTTCCAATTACCACATATCCCTTATCTCTTCTTTTTTCATTTTCTATTTGGTTTATTTTTATTGGTCATTATTTTTTCTTTCAATCCTAGTATGCCATGCCCCTATTGTGGACAATTATACATTTTTCGAAATTTTACTTGATTTTTATTTAATTTTTATAAATTTTCCTTAATTAATTAGTATTATTCTAGCATATTTTAGGTAATTTAAGTAATTTTACATATTTTTACCTATATGTAAATACATATATGGTACAAATAAATATTCTTAAATATTATTTCTATTATTTTATGATTTTTAGTGTATATATAATTTATTTTTACCGATTTATTAATTATTGAAACTCATTTTATGCGTTTCCAATAAATAATGAGCAATATACATATAACATACTATTATACTATTTAATTATTTATTTTCCTAAATCCTAACTCACGAGATCACTTTTACTAATATTCCTAATTTCGTCTTAAAATTTAGGCTCAATCAAACAATTTATCCGATCGCCTTATATTTTATGAATTGAACTCCGAATACCTAATGGCAGAGCTTACATTAGGGATCTTAGCTCTTCTTAAGAGTCATGTAAGCTCTTTAGTCACTTGTGTCTAGAGGGGAGCTTATGAGATAGTTGGTGTTTAGGATTGAAGGAGTCTTTGTTCGCAATACAAGCTTAAGGGGAAGTATAGGTGTGCAAACCTGAGCTGGCCTATGTACTTGTTGTGAGAAAGCATTTAGCAAAGGCGAGAGAGACACTTAAGGGGCTAGTTGGGCTTGGTACTAAGCTCGAGCCTTTAGAGCCCTAGATCGAAAGGCGACCTAAGGGTCGTGCAAGCTCTTTAGTCGTTAGCGTCTAAAGGGGAGCTTAAGAGATAGTTGGTGTTTAGGGGCTCTATGGAGGAGTCTTTGTCCACAAGACGAGCTTAAGGGGAAGTGTAGGTGTGTATACCTAAGCTGGCCTATGTACTTGGTATGAGAAAGTATTTAAAAAAGTCGAGAGAGATTCTTGAATGGGCTAGCTAGGCTTGGTAATAAGCTTGAACCTTTAGAGCCCTGGATTGAAAGGCAACCGTTAATAATGATAAAAAGGTAAAACACAAAGTTTAGGAGTGAAAACACTCAAAATTTATTTGCCTCTTGGAAGCATATTATTTTTTATCTCTTGTAAAAAGCATTATTAAATAATTCAACTTTTCAAGCATGTATACAATCTTTTTAGTAAAATGAAGAAAATCTATAGTACTAAATATATCACTGAAATATCCTAAAATCAAGGATACATGGTAAATATGTTATAAATAGATGTATGTATTAATAAAATAAAATGTATATACCTACACATCTAAACATGCCATGACACCTAAAATAATAACATTTGAAGCTAATGCTAAAGAAGAGAAAATCACTAATAATTTTAGGAAACCATGAGTTGTTATAAGACAAAAGATGCAACTATATATAAGGAGAGAATTTACATAATAAACATGGACTCACACTAATTACATACTTAGAGCCTTCCTTACAACTTACTCGTTGACGAAGCTACATACCATGACAAGAAGGAGAAATTGCTTTGAAAATATGACATAACAAATTTACATAATAAGCACAGGAACCAAAATAATTAATAAGAAAAATATATTTCAAAGCTACCATAACATGGACTTGCACTAATTACAGTGTTAGAGCCTTCCCTACAACTTGCTCCACCAAGAAGCTACATGCTATGATAAGAAGGAGAAATTACTTTGAGAATATGACATAACAAATAAGTTTCTAAATTTAGAAATTAAAATTCAATTTACAATCAAAATTTAGAACAAGAATAAGAGCAAAACAATTAAAAGTCTAGAAATTTTAAATCAGTAATTTGCATCTAAAATTCTAAAAGCTTAGTTTAGATATAAGGGATTATGAAGGGGACATATCTACGGTATTTTGAACATACACTTTTTAACAATTATTTTGAGAAACTAAAGGTAAATGTAAAAATGATGAGTGCAATTTTCCTTTTTCTTTTTATTTAAAATCTACCTACTTCTATATACATGTTAGGTTTTGCTTTTGTTTCTTTTTGAAGACCATATATCTAAATAATTATTTCATCGTTGTCAAATTTAATTTATCTTAAACTCAACTAGATTGTGGTAGAAAAAAGAGAAAAAGATCACTTACATTAGTTGTAAAGATTATAAATATGATTACAATGGAGAGGATGATTAAAGAAATGTAGATTAAGAAGAGGAGATTGTTTATGTTTTAAATGAACATTTCAGAAATAAGAGTAGTTTTTTTTAGAGAAAAGAGAGCTTCTAAAAATAAACCAAAAACAAACAAAAAAACAAAAAGGAAAATTTGAACAATTTATCTAGAGGAAGGGATATGGTTTCATATGGCCACATATGTACATCTTCCTTTTGCATAGCTTCAAAGCAGTTACCCATAGATTGTACAAGAAGGGATGATTTAGAGAGACTAATTGAAACAAAGAATAAATAGTTTTAACGGGGGACATGAAACCTACTAGGTAAAAGCTAGCTTGATGAGTTTACTATAGGCAGAAGGCTTATAGCCATCCCAATTAAGTACATAAGCCTATTTGAAAGAGGTTAAGAGTAGATGAACCAATTCAATGATCCTTATTTCAAACTCACTAAGTTAAATCTCTTTAGATTATCCCAAAATATGGATTTGACTTCCTATACCTTGTCATTAACCCAAAAAATCAAACTATAATTAATAATATGCTTAATGTAATCAATTCAACCCTATAAATTTATTTTAAGACATTTGTGTGTAGATATTTTGAAACAACTGAAATAGCTAAAGAAAAACTAAGGGTGAGAGGTTATTTCACTATTTAAAACTAAGAGCATTATGGCCTTTGGCCCTCTATGAAAACCCAATGTTGTAAACCAAAACCAACTAACTTTGTTAAAGAGCTTCCATTTTACTTTTAGACTTGAATTACAGTTTTACTATGATTCAACTTGTAATGCAAGATGGACGTTTTCCTTTTTCATCTTCTTCCCCAAATGTTGTTATAGAAATTTTAATAGACCTTTAATTAGTTGAAATTTATCTAAGGCTTGATTAAATAATCAATAGATTAAGTTAAACATTAAATTAACTACAATAGTCAATCAAGATTAGAGGTACCCTCAACTCGTAATAGATACATGATCATAATGAGACAATGTTAATAATGAATTATGGTAAGTTTAAATTATAAAATAACGGACTAGTTAACTAGGTTTTCATTGAGTAAAAAAGGGATCTTTAATGACAACTTGAATAACTAAGTGAAGAAATAAGTAAAACTAATGCATAAAATGGTTAACATAAGTGGAAATCAACTTAAGTCAAAGATTTTTACCACCCTAACTTGTTCTAATTGAACAAACTTGAAGTTTAGTAGAGTAAACGAAGCAAGTTATAAACCTTTAGCCTTATGAAGAGGCTTATAATGGATATAGAATTAAAGTTTATTTGTGAGTAACTATCCAATTTGGTAAGAGCCTTGTTAGGGTAAGGTATGTAAGTTATGGGTCAATTGACAATAGCCATTCAAGTGAGTCACTTGCTCCTATTTAGAGGGTAGACTACTCTTTTGAACTAATTAACAATGGCCATTTAAGTATACCATGATCTCTTAGAGGAAGTATCTTGGGTTATGATACCAATGCCAAGGCCTATATGGTACAGTTAATTGCTGAACTAGTTATTGGTGGCCATCACCGAATGGAAAATAGAAAATTGGTTATAACATTACCTCACGAGGAGTTGTTAGCAAAGCTATGCCAATGCAAGCAATGTAGGGAACATGAGTAACTTATACATTTACTACTAGTTGGTTTGATTGCTTGTTAAGTTATATGCTCACTTATTTTAGAAAAAACCTTTTAGTTAGTGGGTATTAGTCAATAGCAAGAATATCGAGAATTGTGGATTCTACAAAACCTTAACATTGTGTTTGAAAAGAGATAAATAATTAGGAGGAAAAGAAAATAGAAGAAAAGAATTGAAAGAAAGAAAAAGATTGCAACATTTAATTCATTTACAAATATTTGTTTAGAGAGTGAAAAGAAAAGAAAGAAAAAATATAATGATTGGTAAGGACAAAAGAGTAATATTATAATATTAAATGATTAACTATCTAGAAGATTTAATAATTTAATCATATTACAAGAGGTAAATTGAAAAGGTGAATCATCTTTCCTTAATTTACTCTACTTTCTCTTCGTTGTGGGATGAAATGAATTCTAATGGTGCTCTCTCGGATTTAATTTCGCACTAATTCTATTCTTCCTTAATTTTCCTTCTAATCAAACAGTAGAAAGTTACTCAAAAATTCCCTCTAATTCGGTCCTCTCTCCTTCCCCGCAAAATAGTGTTAAATCACGTTATTCGTATGTTACCATATACGTAGGAGACAACGACATAGGTTCAATATGAAATGATGCCGATAAAATAGAAATAAGCGACCTTGAGAACGCTTTTTCATGAGTGAGTGCATCCATCGTCGAACACGTAGACCATCCAGATGCAGCACACATCTCTCCTTTGGTTTGGGGTATTTTGTACGAATGAAAACGACGCATCACTATCTTCATCATCACCACTCACAATACGCAACGCAACAGATAGAGCTTAGGCCCCGTCAGTTTTCTCTCTATGTATGTCTCTCCTAGCACAGTAAGTGCAGGACCAGCTTTAATAACAAGTCAGCCCATGATACACGTGTAGGGGGTTGAGAGGAAAAGGATGAAGTTTCCGTAGGAAATGGGAAATGGTTATAGTAACATTAATGTTGGTGATGATGATGAGATCCGTGCTCTCATGAAACACTTCCCCATTCGATAAAAATTAATGACTCCTTGTTTTGAAAGTCGAACCATCAGAGGGACACCTGTCATGATCTCTCTCTTGGGAGAAAAAGATAATCGGATGTAATATGTAAAAATCATACAATAAGGGCACAATTGTATCGAATGATTTACTTTTAAATTTTAATAAATCGATACAATTTATTATAAAATGGAGTCTACCGATAGTAAAAAGAAAATTCCATAATCTCATAAAACAGTCGATACCTTCTAAAAATTGTCGATAATATTACTTTTTGCCATCAACATTTTATTTTCATTATAAATATACATGATTTGTTATAAATCAAAATGACTTACTAAATTTAAATGTGAATCATACTATATGATTACTTTGTAGATAAATATTAATAATATTTTGATATATTTAATATGCACAAAATATTAAGGGTAACTATTTTAAAATTACAAATTTCATTGTTTCATATATATATATATATTAAGTGCAAAGGCTATTATATAACTATCTTACTTTTTTTTCCAATAAAATTTCACTAAATGCTCTTAAAAATTTGTACTATCCTACGCCATAAAAATAACCATATGAAATATTATAATGAATTTCCGTCAATAAAATTTTACTAATAGAAATGAATTGGATTGGATCTTAGGAGAGCAATAAATAGGCCTCCAAAATAGAACAATGAACATAGTGAGGGATGTCATAGTGTTGTTCGACTTGATAATTTCGATGCTTAAGAACAAGAGGAAGTGTAAGAGAGTTAGAAAGTTAAAGTAAGCTAGTGAGAGTATGTGAAGGTCATTTACTATTAGTGGCATACTACTATTTATAGAGAGGATTTGGAAAGGATCTAGGAGCACGTCTACGTTAGAGTACCCATTAAGCTTAAGGTTGTGTTTCGTAAGTTTAGAGACATAGTTATTGGCTGAATCAATCCTTATCCACTAACACTCTCTAGTCGTATTCAACCTGTCCTCAAGTTAGGAATAATATAGTGCTCGTCCTGAAGCTTACTGAGTCTTGTATTGGTCGATTGTATGGTTAAACAGATTGCTGATAGAGTTAGTCAAGTTAGTTAAGGTAAGATCACTTAGGGATTGGGCTTAAATAGGTCACTCCAAGGCTGGATTGGGTTCATGTAGGCTTAAGGGATTTGTATCCAAAATCTTCTTTGAACACTTGCCCTTCCTACAATTTGATTACTGAGAAGGTGGCAAGGAGTATTAGAAATAGGACGGTTCCTTAGGTTCAAAGCTGAGCCAATCTTCGAAATTGGAGCTTTGACTTCTTCATTGATTACAACCATTGCAATAAGATTGGAGATCCAACTTAGTAAAGTGGCGATCAGTTCATGGAGCTTCATTCGAGTTGATTAGGTCTCTTTTTTTATATCGAGCTAATACGAGTAGAGCAACCGATCTAGGTTGGACATATCTTGTCTTGGTACGAATATTGAGTAGCTACCATGTTAAGCTCATATTCTGTCTTAAATGGGTTACCTACTCATACCACCCTGTCTCAACATTACTTATCTTCTATTAGTTATGCTATAGGGCCGTCAGGGTCTTAGAACAAGCTGTCTGATCAAAATAAGTGGGCCATCTTGATAAGGCTTAAGCTTGGGGGACATGTGCATTATAAGTAATGTGCCTTTGAGGTCATGGATCGAGCTGAGTGAGGCCCCCCACTTTCCCTTCCTCGAGTTATCTAGTCATAAGGAGGCTTGCTGCGAAAGATAAGATGTCATGCTATAAGCTTGTTAAGGAAGCTTGGCTTTTCAAATTCAAGGTTTTGACACGCAAATTAAGGTGTAGTTAATGTGACTTGACAATTGTTACATCATTGTAGTTGTACATATGGTTAAAGTTGTTTTGTTAATAAAATCTTAGTTATTCGATCCAATCAAAAGACATATGGCAACATCAGGACAACGAGATATCTTGTCTGTTTGGTTCCTGATAACCGCTTGATGGTCTTACTTCTATATGGAGCCTATAAATATCCTTCGAGGAAGACATTTTATCATTTTTGAAACTGCTTACTTTTAAAGGAATTTTTTTGCTAACTCTCTCTAATTTCTATAAATTCTTTGCGTTTCAATATCTTCCCAAATATTTGAAGATGTTGTTGTTAGGTAGCACTAATTATGAGCTCACCTCATTGGAGTCTAAGGTGTAGAGCGACCCTAGACCCCTAGTAATGACAACTGTAAAAGCCCCATCGATGCTAGAATCGGTAAAAGATTAGTCCTTAGGGGACTTAGAAGTGGGGATTAATAGGGTAACACTGATCGCAAGCCTGCTTAAAGACGTCTACCTCGATGACAAGTAGGATGAAGAGGTCTGTGACCTCTTCACAAGGCCTACCATGGACACCTCTCCTAATGGGTACTGTAATGATGTTTAGGAGATGGATATAAGTTATGTAAGAAGCATTATATCATAGGGCACCCAACCAACTTAGAACTATGAGTATTCATGATGGTTAAATGAGTTACTTTAATCTTCTAGCAACACTTCAATGTATATGAGAAGTGAGCTAAGTGTGCTTACTTCCCTATTTTACTCTTATCCTAACCCTTAAGTAAGGTTTGGTAATAAGTACCTTTATTGGACCAACTTATGTATTATATTGAGTTGAGTTATAAGTCTTTGGTAGTTCCTCGGTATGTCAAATTCTCGGAGCTGATAATGAGTTTTGCTTATTTTACTTTCATTGTTGTTTGCATGTTTCTCTTTCCATCTTTAGATGATACGTCGCACCAAGGGTTGACAAAGGCAATGGTATCGAGGTAGGTTCAAGGTTGTAGAAAGCTTGAAAACGAAGATGGAAAGAGAAAGGCGTGAACAACAATGAAAGTAAAATAAGTAAAACCTATGATCAACTTTGAGGATATGAAACATTAGGAAACTATCACGAACTCACGGCTCAACTCAATATAATGCATGAGCTGGTCCAATGAGGGTACTTACCATCTAACCTTATTTAAGGGTTAAGATAAGAGTAAAAGAGGGAAGTAAGCACACTTAGCTCACAAAAGGAGAAGTATATTCAATATCTGACGTATGTTGATGTGGTTATCTTTACAATGGGTATTTATACTTGAAATATTAAGGCAACAACTATAAACAGAAATGACTAAAAAGGGTAAAGTCTTAAAGAAGTAATGTACAAAAATGGAAAAGGGCATAAAGAAAAAATCAAGAAAAATGTCCATCTTGTATGAAAGATTATATCATATGATTGCTCAAACACGTGGCTCTCTGTGAATGGGTGATTTTCTAGTAGAAGTAGACAAAATGTATGATTAGGTTAGTGACTATTAAGCCAAGGTTCCGAGTAGACCTGGGGGTCCTTCCGATAAGTAGTGGGTAATGTGTGCTAGCGTTCTCGACACTAATACTATCGAGCAGGAGGTTAGCACAGTCCTGATCGAGCAAAAGTGTAAGAGGTTGGACTGTCAATGGAGCATACTTTAGGTCGGTACTTGAATATTAAGAGATGAGAAGTTACTTAGCTCGACATATGGAGTTGGTTGGCAGTGAAGATCAACTTGACCTCATAGGAGTTAGTTGGAATAGTAGAAGCCGTTTCACTATTCCTTTAAGTCATCGCATTTAGGCTCAGGTTAATGGTCTAATAATTTGATTCCTATAATCTCCGCCAAGTTGATTGGGATTTAGGATCAAATTTAGCTAATTCTTATCCAAGCCTACCTTAGATTGGTAGGGACTAAGTTCAGCAACATTGAACACATCGGACACTTAGAAGTCCTCTGGTAGCTTTAATTGATAAGTATTGTCATTAGCTTTGGTAGATAGCTTGCTCTTTCTCTTATTTGGAAACTTTTTCTTGCTTAAGTGTAGTTATACTTGGTCACCGGGTTGAAATTGTTTAGTCTTTCTATTATACCTTGAAGTCATAGAGTCGCAACAGTCCCGCCGTGTAAACTATTCTATGATAGTAACTGGCCTCACAGTACTTACCATAGACATGATCTACATAAGGGGTCGATGACTCCTCGCTTTGAAGTAAACAGTCTAATTAAGAATTTAGCTAAAGTTATAGTAATTATCAAGAACTTTAAGTCAACATATATAATTACATGTACATTCCACAAAATTTCCTAAGAAATTCTATATCAAACATAACAGTCAGCTAATTTACATATCAACTGTCAGTTTTTCAGTCTTAAACTACTAAGGAGACTCTAGATATACATTAACTACTAGGCGAATTGATCCTCACACCCCAGGCTTCAAAAGAACTAACCTTTGGATAGTTGTAGGGCAGCATATTACTCAGAGTATTCAGAGATCAGGACCTGCAAAAGGATCTATATGGGTATGAGCAACTATAGCTCAGTAAGTTGAATTGGAGACTCATGATTGTAGACAAACACAAACAAGATTATCAAGTAATTATTTTCATGCAATGCAATAAGCAAGTATCATCACACAACATAGTCTAGTCTATTGCGAAGTTAGAGAAATTTCACCTACTTTAATCCAGGTTTAGGATTTTTTATGTTATGCAACAGCTCACAACCAAACCCAGGTTTGTGCAATGGAGACATTACTCCTCTTAAGACTAACCTTAGAACCAATGCCCTCATCCTCATTGCAACCCCCTCTCCATTCACTTAGTTCGGCTAAAGATGAAGAAAAGACTAATTTTCTATCCAACGCTATCTTTTTCGAAAGTGTCAGTATTTGATTGGAGAATCCTAATGATCCCTTAAAGGGTTGTAATGCATGACAATTTAAGATATTAGAGTCGATTAGGATTAAGTTCAATTTAGGGTATTCAGACAATTTCACACCAATCCAATCATAAGAAACAATTAATCACAACATAAATGTCAACACGAAGTCAGATACACAAGTATATGCATAAAACTACTTACAATCATAATCATACACAATCCTAAGTCTCCGAGTACCCTAAAATAGTACTCCAAATATAGTGAAGTAATAAACCCAACTTATTTGGAATTCTCGGTTGCTCAATTACTTAATTGTAGGTTGATTCGTCTCCGGGTTTCTTATAATACAAATACGTCTTTTTAGTACTTATACTTTAATAATACATATTCTAAGTTATAATTTAACTCACTTCTCCATGTATACCTATTATTTACTAATGATTCAATCTATCTTAGCTTAGGGTTCGGTTTTTGAATTATATTCTAGTTTTGGTTTTAAATTGTTTTTGACTTCGAGGAATCCTAAATATACTCGAATCATAATGTGAAATTAATCGCATTAAGTTCGAGTATTCTAATATCATAATGGGTCATAATTTAGTGTTCTAACCTATTCGGTATACTCTAATCTTAATTAGAGTACCGGATTTACTTTTGATGTGAAGAAATCTTATATTTTTTTTTCCAATTACCTAAAATTAATTTTTGTACTAGATTTATTATGTACTAATTTTATTATTATATTAACTAAATTAACCTATTATTTCCTATTTATTAAAATCCCAAATTCATATATTACTAAATTTCCTACAATTACTAAATAATCCCCATATTAATTACAATTAACACTTCAAATGTTAGGATTATATTTCCATATCAGATATTAATATCTTTAAATATCTAATTACCTTCTAAATCAGTAATTAATCATTTAATCACCTAATTAAGCCAAAATTATCCATTTTTTTCATCATTTTAAGGATAAAAATTTACTTAAAAATTTTAAAAATTAACTTTAAAAAAATGGTTTCATAGCACTGTTCTATATCACTTAAGCATTCTACAAAAAAATTTTGAGCTCCAAACTATATTCTTAAGCCTATTTATTTCTAATTTTAATCATGTTTGGTTTTGTCTAACTTTTTAAGGACTATATTTACAAACGTGATTAAATTTAATCCCTATTTTCCCCCAATTCTACATGCAATAAAACCTTAAAATTATAAATTTCATAATTTTCTGGGCAAAATAAATAATTTTAATGAATTTTACAAAATCGGAGAAGAAGTGAGACCTACTTGGTTCAATGGCTTTTTAGCCTCCAACATTGATTTAGGTGTGTCAGTCAGTCCAGACGGTGGGTTTGGAGTGGGGTGGTGGCGGTGGTTTGGTTCCAGATGATAATATGTGTGGGTTTGGTTTAAAAGCTCCTGCTATACAAATTTAAAAAAAAAAATTTAAACCCTAATTTTCTCTCTTGTTTTCAACTCTTCCCAATTTTCCTAAGCTTCTAACTAACCAAATAAGCTCTATAAATTTTCTTGCTATTTATAAGGCTTTAAGGAAATTGTTATTCATTAATTAAACAAGACAATGGCTTATCCTTTTCTATTTTTGCCTTTTAAGTATTTAATTCTAATTGGCCAAAATTTGTTCTTTTAATTCTCGACCTGCCACGACCAAATATGGATCATTTCCTATTCCTTTGATTTTTTTTTCTAATTTTTCCTTAATTATTTTATAATTTTCTTTAATTATTTAATAAGTTTATAGCTAATTTCAAGCACTTTAAGTAATTTCGCATATTTTTATCTATACCTAAATACATATGAGGTACAAATAAATACTCCTAGATTTTATTTAAGTTATTTTATGATTTTTAGTATACATATAATCTATCTCTAGTAATTCGTTAGTTATTAAATTGCACTTTTCACCTTTTCGATAATTAACGAGTAATATACTTAAAATTTGAAAATTTTATAGCCTCTTATTTTATTACTTATTTTCTTAAATTCAAGTTTACGGGATCATTTTTACTAATATTTCTAACTATAGTTTATAATTTAAGTTTGATCGAATCCTTTAACTGATCGCCCTAAACTTTGTGTACTAAGTTCGATCCTATAGTCACTTGGCTTATCTTTAGGGCTTACACTTTCTTCCTTTGCTTTTTTCCTTTAGTTTCCTAGCAGTTTGGTCATCAGATGGACTGAGCTCTGGTTCTTGCTTTTAAGTCTTCTTGGTCAATGGGCGTCATTGGAGCATGGTTAAGGGGTAGTTCGAGATTAAAGCCATAGATGACCTTAAATAGGGCATGCCTAATGGTGGCACGTACTATTTTACTATAAACAAATTCTACCACAAGTAGGCAGATGTCTCAATCAGCTAAGTTTTTTCCCACTACAACTCGGAGCATGAACTCAGGATACAGTTGACAACCTTTGTTTGGTTGTTAGTTTGGGGATGGCAAGAGGTGTTAAATAGTAGTTTGATTCCATCCAAATAAAGTTCTTTAGAAATGGCTTAAGAATTTTGGGTCCTTGTCTGACACTACACTCATCGGCACTCCCTACAAGCGAACTATATTCTATAAAAACAAAGAAGCAATAGCTAAAGTATTGTTAGTTTTGGCTTAAGGCATAAAATGTGCTATTTTGTTGAACCTATTCATGGCAACCATTACAGAGTTTTAGACTCAAGTACTTCAAGATAATCCGAAGACAAAATCCATACTTAAGTCAGTTTATGATTTGGTCAGAACAAGTAAAGGTATTGCCTTCTCTTGTTTTGCTCGGCTTTTTACTCTCTAACAGATGGCACATCCCTTAATCACATGATGTACGTCACATTTCATCTTAAGCCAATAGAACCTATCATTCAGTAGCTCATATGTCCTTCGTTCCCTAAAATGCCTAAGAGTCTTCCATTGTGGACTTTTCTCACCAGTAACTCTCTAATTGAATAGGTTGGCACACACAATTTGCTACATCGGAATAGATAACCATCCTTTGTATGGTATTCATCTACCATTCTTCCTTTTCTACACTGCTTATATAAAGGGCCAAAATGAGAATCATTTTGATGTTGTTCTTTAATTCTTGAAAACCCTAATAACTTGGTCTGTAACTTAGTGAGAAGAATATGTCTCCTTGACAGAGTTTTAACAACTACATTATTCTTACCTTACTTGTATTTGATGACAAAATTGAATCCCTTTAAAAATTCAATCCATCGAGCTTTTCATATGGAAACCTTAGATTGGTTCCTTAAATATCTTAAAGTCTCATAATTTGTGTATATGAAAAATTCTTTTAGCAGAAGGTAGTGTTGCCATATGTGAAAAGCTTAGATTAGGGCTAAAAGTTCTTTGCAATACATAGAATAGTTTAATTGTGCTCCTCTGAGCTTCTCATTATGATAAGTGATAGGTTAGCCTTCTTGCATCAGCACAACCTTGATACCAACACTTGACGCATCGCATTCAAGCTCAAATACTCTATCAAAATCTGGCAAAGCCAAGACTGGAGCAAAGATTAACTTTGCTTTTATCTCAGCAAAACTCATCTCTTTTTTCTCTCTTTACTTAAACTCCACATTCTTTTTTATTAACTCAATCAAAGGCACTACTATGGTACCGAATCCTTGGATAAAGTGTTGGTAAAATGATGTAAATCTATGGAAACTCCCCACCTCAGCACAAGAGGTTGGGGTTGGCCACTCAACAATGGCTCGTACCTTCTCTTCATCAACTCTTAGTCCTTTTTCCATTAACCACGTAACTTAGGAAGATCACTTCTTCTTGATAGAAACAACATTTCTTCAAGTTTCCAAACAATCTCTTTGCTTGGAGGACATTAAAAACAACTCGAAGATGGTTAGTATGCATTGCTAAGTTAGCATTATAAACAAGGATGTCATCAAGATAGATGATGACAAACTTTCTAATTAGATCACTCAAAACATGATTTATCAATCTCATAAAAGTGCTTGGGGCATTTAATAATCTGAAAGGCATGGCCATCTACTCATATACGTCATGTCGAGTCTTAAAGCAATTTTCCATTCACCTCTTGTCTTATTTGAATTTGGTGGTACCCTGATTTCAGGTCAATCTCATTGAACACTCTTACACCACTTAGTTCGTCTAACATATCATCTAGCCTCTGGATAGGGTATCGACACTTGATCATAATCTTATTGTTAGCTTTGCTATTTACATACATAAGCTAAGTGCCATCCTTTTTCAGCACAAGCAATGTAGGCATAACATAAGGGCTAAGAGTCTCTCTCACATATCCCTTCTCTAATAGTTCGTTGACTTGCATTTGAAGCTTTACAAATTGCTTAGGATTCATTCTATAAGTTGGTTTGTTCGGCATGGCCACATCGAGTATCAAGTCAATGCAATACTCTATGCCTTAAAAAGGGGGTAAACCTTTTGTTAGTTGTTCTAGGAATAGGTCTCCATACTCATCCAACAACTCCTTAATCTCTAGGGATAGTTTAACTTTCTCCTTCAATTCTAATAGTTAACTAACCAACAAGAAGGTTGGTATGTCAGGTTTAATATCCTCTTGTAACATAGCTCGACTTAGACCCAAAGCCTTATTGGTTCCTCGAGCTAACTTAGCTTACAATCTACTTACTTGGCTTGAGGTCATGGGGTTCAGGGTAATTTTCCTATCATCCTTGTCAAACACATACATATTTCTAAAACCGTCATGAATAACCTTTTGATAAAAAAACCAAGGTTTACTAAGCAATACATGTGATGTACACATGGGTAACACATCACAAATAATTTCATCAAAGTAATTGCCAATAGAGATTAGCAGCATTACTTATTGCGTGACATATAGTGCTCTCTTCTCGTTTAACAAATGTAACTTATATGGCTTCAAATGTGAGATAGTTGACAACTTGAGCTTCTTAACTAAGTTAATAGATGCCACATTGGTGCAACTTCTACTGTCTACTATGAGTGCACAAACTTGCTCATTTACTTTATAAGTGATGTGGAATAAGTTCTCTCTTTGCTCCTCTTTAGTAGAGGGTTTTAAACTCATCATACGTCAGACAACTAGAGTTAACTTATCTAGGTCTTCTATAAACACATCTTCCTTAACAAGTTCTTCTTCTTGGGTGGTATTTCCCTTTGGAGTAACCTCCTCCTCAAGCTCTTCATTAGTGCTATCCACATCGAGCTTCGGGACATCTCCCTTGATAATCATAGTTCTTCTGTTCAAACATTGGGTAACTATGTGTCCAAATCCCTAACACTTAAAACACTTGATTTGACTTATCTTCCTCTTAAATCCTTATCCTTTCTCACAAGTTCTCGGTGGCACTTCACCATTAGTTAGTCAATCCTTTTATTCAGCTTTGACATTTGCTCTTCTTCTTGGGTTGACACTTTGCTGAGCTCGGTAACTTCCTTAAGCAAGTTGACTTAATTGACCAGGTTAGCTCATTGGAGGTTAACTTAGTCCATTTCTCCTCTGTCTTTCCACTCGTTGAGCTATTCTTATAGCCTTGTCCAACGTAGTAAATTATTGAAGTTTTATGATATCTCGGATGTCGCTTCTTAATCTAGTAAGAAATCTAGATACTATTCCAATTGATGGCTCATCCACTTCACATTGGATCATAAGTACTTGAAACTCCTAAACATACTCATTAACAGTTCGGCTCCCTTATCATAGCTCTTAAAGTCTAGTATAAGTATCCTATATGTAGGTATCTGGCATAAACTCATTTTTGAGAATTCTTTCATCTTGAGCTAGGTGTTAACTTCTTTATATCCTTCTTGTCTCCTCATGGTCTGGAAGTTCTTCTACCGTAATGCAGCATACCCTGAGAATTCTACAGCGACAACCTTTACCTTTTCACGGTCCTTATATCGATAATAGTAAAAAAACATGTTTAACCTTTTCCTTCCAATCCAGATAGTCATCTGCATCCTCATAACCGTTAAAGCTCGAAATCTAAAGCTTCACATGGTTGACAATTCAGGATGTTCATCCTCATTGTACTCTTCTTCTCCTTTATTATCCATATCACTTAAGTCGATTCTTCTTCATACCTGTCCTCTTACGCTTCTACCTTAAGCTTATCGAGTTGAGATCTATCCTTTTGCAGGTTAAATGGCTTGGGGAGAATTTTGCATGACTTCGGTATGTTAAAGGCCAATGCATGAATAACTTTAGTCAAATCGGCTATAAGGTTAGCCATCTCATCAATTCGTTCATCTGTACTTCTAGGGGTATTTTGGAGTTATTATCAATGGTGGACAACGCTATTATTATCATCTCTAATACCAATGTTGACATTGGGATCCGTCATTCTCTCTACTAAAACTTAATAACAACCTCAGAATATGAGAAACAACAAACTTTGTTCCTCCAAGCTAAATAACATATACACTCTTCCACATGAATGCCCAACTAATCTACGAACACAATAACTACTCCAAAGAACAATAAACCCAATTGAAACTTACTTTGTTTTCGTATGTTTGAAATAGGCAAAATAAAGTACGCAACCACAATGAACTATTATGCCTCTTACTTGCTCTAAACACTCACAACTAACTTTTATGCAATTACAACACACTACCACAACAAACACTACTCATAAGAAAGCTCAAACACAACTTACCCAAACAAACCTCCGCTCTAATACCAAGATGATACACCATGCTAAGGGTTGATATGGACGATGGTATCGAGGTGAGGCTAAGCTTACAAAAAGCTTGAAAACAAAGATGAAAAGAGAAACACATGAACAACAATGAAAGCAAAATAAGCAAAACCTATGATTAGCTCCAAGGATATGATGCACCAGGGAACTACCAAGGACTTACGGCTTAACTAAATATGACATACGGGCTAGTTCAATGAGGGTATATGTCACCTAGTCTTGCTTAAGAGTTAGAATAAGAATAAAAGGGGGAAGTAAGCACACTTAGCTCATGAAAGGTGACGTATATTCAATACATGATATATGTTGATGTGGCTACCTTTACAAAGGGTATTTACACTCGAAAAATTAAGGCAACAACTATAAACGAAAATAACTAAAAAGGGTAAAGTCCTAAAGAAGTAATATACAAATAATGAAAAAGGGCATAAAGAGAAAATCAAGAAAAACATCCGTCTTGTATGAAGGATTTTATCATATGATTGCTTAAACACGTGGCTCTTTGTGGATGGGTGACTTTCTAGCAAAAGTAGACAAACTGTACGATTAGGTTGGTGACTTCTAAGCCAAGGTACCAAGTAGACCTGGGGGTCCTTTCGAAAAGTCATAGGTGCGGATGTGTGTGAGGGTTCTCGGCACCAATACTATTGAGTTAGAGGTCGGCATGGTCATGATTGAGCAGATGTATAAAGGGTTGAACCATCAATGGAGCATACTCAAGGATAGTACTCGAATATTGAGAGATGAGAAGTTACTCAGTTCAACGTATGGAGTTGGTTAGCAGTGAGAATCAGCTCAGCCTCGATAGGAATTGGCTGGAATAGTAGAATCTGCTTTTCTAGTCCCTCAAGTCTTTGCACTCAGGCTCGGGTTAGCAGTCTAGTAGTTTGATTCCCATTAAGAAGTGCTGTAAGTTAGTGATACCACTTCCATTTGTCAAATTTGAAAAATATTTGTTTAATTATCATCACATCTATTCTGCCCGGAGTACACCTAATGGGTAGAGGATCATTAAGGCATTCGAGACCTTGTGCGAGTACTTAATAGTGTAAGTGCTGTTGCGGCTGTTTAGATATTACTTTTATGGAAGGTTAGTGATAAGTGGATGTATTTGTAGAATTGTTTTGGCAAAAAACTATTTATCAACCTAGACTCCTTTGTAAAACACTAAAAGGAGAAGTTCTTGGTTATGTAGTTGGCATTTGAGGCTAACTTCTAAACTTAATGGATTCCTATGATTCGTAGCAATGCGATCAAGGAATTAAGTCTAAGCAATAAGGACACCGTCATTACGTACTTCTCCAGCTGGTTAGTAAATTATTACTTAGGATAGAGAAGGCAAAGATGAAGAAATGGCAAGGAGGTATTATTTCTTATACTCTGTGGTGTTTCTAGTCCTTTGTTGTGCCAATGCAAGCTTGTGAAGTATACTACTTGACTGTCATTACCAAGGATGAAACACCCCAATCAAATTAAAAATAATAATTAAGTAGTAAAATTTATTTTGGTCATGTTGATAGAAAATGCATCCTAGTAGGGAAAGTTTTAATTTATAAATCTTCAAGTAACTTTAGGCTTATTTTAAATTTTATCTTACTGAAAAGATGTCTAAATTAAGGTTTCAATAATATTTTTCTATATCCCTTATTATACGTAATCATAAAATTAGATAATTTTATTTTACAAATAAAGTATATATTTTTACTAATGCACTATATCTTTCTATATTTTAATCCTAATCCTATTTTCTTAATATTCTTTATTCTTTTATTTTCATTTTAATTTAATACAATTTTTTTCCCAAATTTACTTGGGTACACATCTTAAATTTTAAAACACCTTAGAATATCCTAAACCCCATCCTAAGCTCTACCTTAAAATTTTTCTCCCCATTGCAATCTCTCTTTCTTCTTTCCAATCCTCTCGACTCACTTTGTTTGTTTTTTTCTTTTTTTCATCTCTCTCACCTCATTTAATTCTCTCGATCCCTACCCCCTAAAATCTATTAGACCCCAATCTTTTCTCTCGTCTCTTACTCTATTCCCCTCTATGTCTCTCTTCTCCCCCACCGGACCCCACTCCCTATTAATCCCCCTTCCTTTTCTAATACCAGACCCTTCTCCCTTGCTCAATCCCTCTTCTCTTTTCTCTTTCGCCTAATTCCCCTTTCCTTTTTCCCAACAAGTTGGACCCTACCTCTAATCCCTCATTTAATTCTCATCCAGATCCTACTCCATTAATCTTTTTGCCAATCTCTTTATCGTTAGCCTCAGTTTATTTTGCGGGCAACTTTCTACAATCATATTCTACATGTTTTAAGCTATTTCGGTAGAGATATTATTTGTTAATTACTTTGAGTAATGTAAATAAAGTGTAATTTTCAATTTATTTGTTTTCTAGTAAATCTTTTATTCGATGATGATTTAGTGTTTATCCAGTATTATCGTCTTAGTTATATTCCACGAGTTGACTCAATCACATTTTTGGTATTGCATACATATTATATTATTTTTATCTATTTTGCTAGTAAATAGATTTATATTATAAATTGATTTATTCATTATATTGTACCATTATTTTTTATATAAAAGTTACTATTATAAATTGTGTCACATATCGAATTATTGTATATATGTGTAATTATGGAGTTGGGTTACTATTTTCTATTAGATGTGGAGTTACAATGATACTTATATCATATATGTATGATATCAATTATCAATTTGGCTTACGATGATTCCATTCTCTTATGATTATGCCTTATTATTATTGATGACATTATTATTTAATTATTTCTATTACGATTGTTATTATAATTATATACTATATGGTATCAATTGTATAATATGTTTGTTTTGGATTCCAATTACTAATATGTCTTTCTTTACGTATTTTTAGGAACTTTAGTATTATTTGATAAAATACATTTTTTTTATTATACCAGTTAGTAAATTATTTATTTTAGCACCCTCATTATATGTTTATCTTATATTTTCCTTTTATATATTATACCCTTACAATATGAGTAATTAATTAAAATTATATATATAAATAAGTTAACTTTTTACTCTATCATATTATATATTTATGTTATTCCCAATTCCTATCTTTGATTAATGAATTGATTCGATTAATTTTATTCGGAACCTTTGAATTGATAAATTTATTTATTGATAAGTAATATATAAATAGGTTCATAAGTAACTTTTAGTTAGAATTTAGTTATTGAGTATTTGAGAGTTATCTACTTGTTTTTTATTTCAAATAGATTCGTGCTGATTATCGAGTTTCTTTCTTGTTGAGTGGTTTGGGTGATTTCATATAAGACCTAAAGTTGTGGATTTTTTGTTAACAGTCGAGAAGCTATCCTAAGTACGTGGTGCTTATTTGTATAACTATACTTGTTAGGACTTAGAATGTAATTGGACTAATTCATATATGACCTAATTGACCTTAACTACTAGTTTTGGTTAACTTGCTTACTCTAAGGGTTCGCAATGGCAAATCCCTAAAGTAGTAACCATTGATCATATGCGAAGATTCTCGAGTAGACTCATATATGGGATGATGCGGCTAGAATTTTAGGTTTTTAGTCTCTAGACTCTAAACTTTGGGTATAAAGGACTTAAGGGAACACTTATACTATATCTACCTATACATAGAGGCAAAGATCATGTGTGGTAGGATTATGAGTACCACTTTATTGATTTTTAGCCTAATTTAAAGATAATTAAATTATTGTTGCTTATATCTGTTACAGTTATATATATGCACATGAATGTTTTAGGCTTAGTGTCCATATGTGTTTGTGCACTCATACTGGGTTTCTACTCATTTTTTTATTTTTACAGTTGCAGGTTGATTTGACATGTTGTTATTTGTTATGAGTATGGAAATGGATTTTTGTGTTAGGAAGAGAGATGAATAGTTTTGTGTTGTATTGAAGAGGTTGCTAAATTATTGGATTATGAAGCTAGTATTGAGTGGAACCATTAACAAGTTTTTGTTGATTTAAAGTTGGAAATCTTTTATGTATAATTTGTGGTTGGAATGACTTGCCTGTGAGTTATTTTTGAATTGTTGTAATTGGAGAATTATTTTTATCAAGTAATTATGAAGATTATAGTTGGTTTTAGAGCCTTAATGTGTTCCTAAATGATAGGGACATGTGGCAAGTTATGTCATCCTCGGGTTCTAGGGCATTATAGAGGAATAGGGATTCCTTCCTGCTCGAGCCCGGTATGGTCGGATGGGTATGTAATCCATTTTGAATTCCTGCACTAACATTTGGTCATTATTTTGCAAGTGAAAAGCTATCTTGCCAAGGTGGATCCGACCTCCTATTATGCCAAGAGGCTAAGGTGAAGCCCTAGAGGTAAGCGGCATTTGCTAAGGTTTGTCTTATTGGACAAACATCAACTGTTAAGGGGAGTTAGCAAGAATCGTTTCCATCCCCTTAGTTACCCCTACTATGCTTTTGATGTTGTTAGTTGCTACAATCTCTTTGACCTTATTGTCGGCGTCTTTAACCCCCCTTAGTTGAGTTAGAGTCCTCTCTCCTCACAACTACTGAAGCCCCAATTGATGTAGTTAAGACCAAGTTGAAGTAGAACCAAAAGGTAATGGCCAAGGCGGAGGTGTTTGGTCTGCCTTAGAAGAGGGTTCATGAAGTTCTCATCCTATTAAAGGATAAAAGAACATCAAGGAGATTTAGAGACTAGGGGGGCCTCCAGGAGATTGAAGACCTTCCTAATGGCCACCCATTCTGAGCTACTAAACAAATGGAAGATGCCTTTAGAGCCAAAATAGAGGAGTGTCTCCAAGTGGGATAGGTGCTTGAGAAGTTTAAGGTTACCTATACTACTCAGGACACTGAGCTCATTAAGAACGACAAGGCTAAGGTAAAGCAACTACACGTTTAGTTAACCTTAGAAGAGGGTTCGCGAAGTTCCCATCCTAGTAAAGGGTAAAAGGACATCAGGGAGACTCAAAGACTAAGGAGGCTCTAGGAGATTGAAGACCTTCTTAATGGCTACCTACTCTAAGCTATCAAATAAATGGAAGATGTCCTTAGAGCCAAAATAGAGGAGTGTCTTCGAGTAGGGGAGGTGCTTAAGAAGTTGCCTATACTACTCAAGACACTGAGCTCATTAAGAACGACAAGGCTAAGGTGAAGTGGCTTTGTGGTAGGCTCTTGTGGCCGATGTGGTCCGTCCGACTTAGAGACGTAACCTTCTTTTACCAAGACCTCAGCAATTAAGCTATGCTGGGGTCTTACACTCCTAAGGGATTAGGTGGCCCTTAAGAAGCATTTTGAGAACTTCTCATGTATCAAGGATACTTAAGTTACCTTTGTGCACTCGATTGCTTGGTAAGCGTTTAACTTTCTTCATAACTTATTTTTGGTCTTATATCTTACTAACACTAGTCATTCCATTTGCTTTTGCTGTAGGACAGCTTGATGTTGAAATGTTATGAACATTTCGAGATTGATTGTAGAAAGGTAAAGCAAGTGAAAGAGTAGCTTAAGGTAGAGAGAGAGTGTTGCATTGAAGAAAAGTGTCGTTATTTTCAAAAATCTGATAAGTATGTTACTTTGTTCAAATAAGCTAAGGAAGCTAATGCTGAGCTGAAGAGGCTTCAGAGGGAGATGGGGGAAACCTACAAAAAAGCTATTGTTAAGAATACCGAACTCTAAAAGTAGTTAGAGATAGAGTAGGACTTGAGGGCCAAGCTTAAGAAGGAGCTAAAGGCAAAGAAGTAAGCCAAGACCAAGCTTGACTCCTACAACAAGGAGGTTAGTGTTGAAGTAGCTAGGCTAAAGATCGACTTAGTGCTCAAAGAGCAAGAGCACAAGATAGTTAAGGACTTATCTATGAGCATGACTAGGTAGAAGGGGGAGGTGGAGAGGAAAGTAAAGGAGCTAGAGAAGGAAATTAGTGACATGAAAGAGTATCTCACTAGTTTGGAGACTGGGGAAGTCATCAATACGGTTGTTGAGAAGAAATTCCTTTAGAAGTTCTTTAACACAGACGAGTAGCATGATGAGTGTGAAGACATTACTACTGAGGCAGGTCAAGGTATCAAGGCTAGGGTATTGGAGGTTCATCCTGATCTGGATACGAAGTTCTTAGATTTTCTAGATGGCCCCACCAATAGGGAAATGGGGTTAGCTACCAGAGCTAAAGAGCTAACTGTTAACTAACCAATGCTTATAGTCTTAGAAGACGTTCCTCCTTCTCCTCCATCTAAAGAGACCCCAAGAACCTTGGCTACGAGTAAGGGTCAAGTCAAAGGCCAGGACCTATTGGTATTCCAAATAGCTGAGGGTAGGGATCAGAGTAGCTATCCTCCTCCTCCTGAGGCCTCTTTACAGCCAACTTCCATAAATTTTCTCACCGAGTAGATTGAAGCCCTCGACTACTCTTCCTCCTCCTAAGTCTCTCTTTTTTGTCCTTTTTCTTTGTAAACAACTGTTGTGAAGTTTTCTTGATTAAGTTAGTGTGTTGGCCTATTGCCTTACTTTCTCCTGCTATGAAATGAAAATCGATCTCTTTTTTCTCTTTAATTGTTGTCTGTTATTTATTTTTTTGTTGTGTACTTTCACTTATACTTATACTTTGCAGTATTTCAAGGGATTTGGGGAAGAGCTGGGGTTATTCTTTCAAGGGGACCATTTAGTTATGAGAAGCTAAGGTTGCTTAGGAGGCTTAGTTAGTAAGGTTCTGACCAGCATGGGTAGGAGTTCCTTGATAGCAAAGGGGAATACTCCTTACTAATGAGGTTACCCAAGGGCATTTAGGTTGATGGTGTTCTAATATACCATGGCTTAAAGAAGTGTGGTGGTCAAGAACCCTTATGAAGATTTGACTTATATGATGCCCGTCTACCCATTGTAGATTAGAACAAATAAAGTAAAGATAATATATAACTCTTAAATACAATGAAGATAGAATTTAGAGAATGAGCTTTCTTTTCATTGATTTCATGATAAATACATAAAGGGAGAGTACATCAATTAGAATATAATATAAAATTGTTAGTATCCATGTTCATATATGAGTTCGCCATCAAGCCTCTCTAACCGATACCCTTCATTCCCCAGATTCTCTTTAACCTTGATCGGACCCTCCTAATTAGGGGCTAGTTTCTCTTATCCTTCAAGAGAGCCTCTAACTTGTAACTTTTTACATACTTGTTCTCCAATCTCAAACTCCTTATCCTTAACCTTCTTGTCGTAATACTAAGCTACCTTATGTTGATAAGCAGTTACACAAGTGATGGCTAGGTCTTATACCTCTTCGATAGTATCTACATTTGCCTATAAGACAGATTTGTTTGCGAGCACATTGAAGGATTGGGTCTTGATGTTAGGGGTTCCATCTTTATTGATAAGATAGCCTTTAACCTAAAGGCTAAGTGAAAAGGAGTTTCACTAGTTGATGTCCTATGAGTAGTTCGATACACCCTACACTAACACCCACCCCTCTACTGTCACGCTCCGAAGCGGCAGAGTCGTAACAGCCCCCGCCGTGTAAACCATCTTAAGATAGAAGTTGGCCTTACAACCGCTATCTTAGACCTGATCTACACAAGGCGTCCACGACTAACCCGCTTTGAAGTAGACAATTTGTAATTTAAACAAATCATTTACCTAAGAAAGTGAGAAAAGTTATATATAATCACTATAATTCAGTTATTACATTAATCAGAAATGAAAAGTAAAATATGTGTTGATTCTTCAATGTTTTTCCTCACTCCCTAGGATCCAGCAGTTGCTAGCTTCAGAGTAGTTGTTGCCGTTTCTTAGTTAGCACCTGCATGACGTCTATAGGGATGTGAGCAACCACAGCTCAGTAAGTTAGGACGGAGGACTTAAAACTATACCATGCACACAACAAGATATTCAATCACTTATTAGGTGCAATGCATGTGTAAGCAAATGCCATCGCACGACGTTGTCCGGCCGGTCGTGAGATTAGAGAAATTGCGCCCACTCTAATCCGGATTGAGGAGTTGCCGTTAATACAACAACTCACGAACAAACCCAGGCTTGTGTAATAGAGACCTTGCTCCTCCCGCGACTACCTTCGAACCATTGCCTTCACCCTCGCCGCAACCTCCTCTCCTGTCACTTAGTTCGACTGAGGATGAAGAAGGGACCATTTTGCAATCCTGCGCTATCCCTTCCGAAGGGGTCGGTATTTGGCCGGAGAGTCCTAAATCCCCTAACGGGTTGCCATGCATGTTCGATTATGATTACTGGTCGTATATTTGATTAAGTCCAATTTAGGGTGATCAATCATTACATACAATTCATATAACATGTGCCAAAGCAACAAACAGAATCATAGCATCACCTATAATCAAGCACATGCACACATTCAACTATCTAACAAGCACAACCAAGCATAATCTTAAGCCTCAAAAAATACAGCATCATATTAATCCCAACTTACCTCAACTCCTCGCTCATTTACTCGAGGTCCGATTTGTTCAGGCCATTGCCGATCATCCCTATAACACAAACGTGGTTTCAGCTTTTCATATAACTATTATAGGTTCGTTTTATCCTATAATGCTTATTGTTAGGTTTTGTTTAAGGTTTAATATGCCTAATTATCTAGGTATTAAGTCTTTTACAATTATTCTAAGTTTGGGGTTAGGTTTAGGTTCGGTTTTCCAATTGATTTTTAGGTAATGCTTTAGATTCCAACCCTAGAAATCCGTTTCAATCCATAATGTGAAATTAATCACATTACTTCTCGATCTCCTAAAGACCATCATTACCCTTAGTCAGTGTTTATTTTACTCGGTACACTTAAATCCATATTAGTGTACCGAATTCACTCCTAATGTGATAGATTTTTACATTTTTCATATAATTCCATAAATTCAAGTTTCCTATCAGATTCATTGTGCATTTTTATTATTCTCAAAATATCAATTTTTATTATAATATTTTCTATTTATTATATTTCTAAAAAATCACATATTATATATTGTTACCTTTTATGTACTTAATGCACTTCTAATATTTCTATCACCCTAATTACCATCTCTAATATCAATTATATGTCTAAATTCATCCTAAATCAGATTTTACTCCTAATTACCCTAATTTACAAAATTATCTTAAAATGTAATATTTTTCCATATTACTTATTTACTACATAATTAACCTAATAATTACATCTAACACTCTAATTGCTACAAGTATCATACTCCATTAGATTTTAACATCCTAAAACATCTACTTATTCACTAAGTCAGTAATTAATCTCCTAATTAACTCTAAATTACCCATTTTATGCCTCATTTTAGGGCCTAAAAATTATCTCAAAATTTCAAAAATTAATTTTTGAAAACGGGCTTCATAGTACTATTCTATATCATCTAAGTAATCTACAGAAAAATTTTGGGCTTAAAACTACACTCCTAAGGTTATTTATTTCTAAACCGAAATGTGCTCGGTTTTGTACGATTTCTTAGGGGCCATATATTACAGGACATAATTTCATCAAAATAATATTTTTTCTATAAACTACATACATAAATATCCTAGAATAACAAAATTCATAATTTTCTAATTATATTTACTATTTTTACAAAATTACACAAGATTTGGGCTGAAAATTAGACTCACCATTGTGGGTGGCTCCGGCCACCGCGGGCTGCCGTAGCCTTGTCGGCCAGCCTGGGCGCTGCCACTACCGTATGGTGGTGGTGGCCGTCCACTCCCAGCTCCTCGTCAGGTGTGGGTTCCCTTTAACATCCTTAACTGCACAGTTTTTCTTATTTTTTTTATTTTCAGGATTTTCTCTCGAATTTTCAACTCTCTCTAATTTTCTCTGATTTGTATCTGTCCAAATGAGCTCTATAATTTTTCCTGCTATTTATAGAGCTTTGTGGAATTTATTGTGCATTAAATGGGATAAGACAATTGCCTTATCCCTTGATTTTTGGCTTTTATGTTGGCTTATTCTAATTGGCCGAATTTTTTCTTATTTTTTCCCAACTGCCACGACCCAATTCTGGATGATTCATGATTTTTCCTGATTTTTCTTGATTTTTCCTTAATTAATTATGAATTTTCTTTAAGCATTTAGTATTATTTTAGCACATTTCGCGTATTTTAAGTAATTACGCGTATTTATACTTACATGTAAATTCATATATAGTACAAATAAATATCCTTAAATATTATTTAAGTCATTTTATTATTTTTAGTATACATATAATCTATCTCTAGTAATTTATTAGTTATTAGGTTACATTTTTTGCCTTTTTCAGTAATTAGCAATTATTATGCTTAAAATTTGAAAATTTTATAGTCTCTTATTTTATTACTTATTTTCTTAAATTTAAGTTTACGGGGTCATTTTTACTAATATTCTTCTCAATAGTTTATAATTTGGGTTTGATCGGATCTTTTAACCGATCGCCCTAAATCTTGGGTTCTAAGTTCAATCCTACGGTTACTTAGCTGAACTTTGGGGCTTACATCTACCCAAAAGGATGTTTGGGAGCTCATCTGCCCATTTGCTAGTGCTAGGTCCACCCTCTTTTTGATACTTTTGAAGATGATCTTATTGGTTGCCTTGACTTAGCCATTGGACTGCAGGTACATGACCGAGGTGAAGTGAGCATTGATATGGTGCTTGGCATAAAACTCCCTAAACTTGGGATTGTCGAACTAGCATCCATTGTCCATGATGAGTGCATATCAAACCTTAAACCTAGAAAAGATGTTGTTGTAAACTGATAATTCCATGCTCTTTTCTGTGATCTTAGCCAGGACTTCATTTTCAACCCACTTGATGAAATAGTCGATAGCTACTATTATTAATTATCATCTACCTGAAGTTTTAGGAAAGGCGCCAAGATGTCTATGCTCTATTAAGCAAATGGCCATGAGCTAGTTAGTGGTTGGAGGTATGAGTGATCGAGGTGTGCTTTTGACATTGCACGCACTTCTATGCGATTGTCTTTACATCCTATCACATGTTCAACCAGTTTTATTGATAAATTTTAATTATACCTATTTTATAAATATATTTTATACTACTTTTATAGGATTTTTAGTGTAATTCAGTGCTTTATTTGGTAATATTTTATTTCATCACTTTATTATACTAATTTGCATATTTTTATAACTTTTATAGGAAAAATGCATAACAATGGAAAATATACACATAATGATGAAAGTATGCAAAATTACAAGGATGGAAATTAAATATGAGAGCTTCACGAGCACATAACATGGCCATACACTTCTATACATCATGTGCTTGCCTTTAGAATTCAACACAGTCGTGTGTTTAGACTAAGGAAAATATACATACCATGTACTGCCCCTAAAATAGATTATACACACCATATATTTACTTTTGAAGGTTTGTACTTCCAACAGTATACGTCATTTGCTTTTTCATCTAAGCCATGACAAGTGTGCAGGTATTCAAGAAGTTCTTCAAAAAATTTAAAATTACAATTTCAGTTGTATTCAGAAACTTATTCAAAAGGTTTGAATCATTTGAAAAAGAGATAATTTTGAAAATCTTTAGAGAATGTTTTAGAAACTTTCATAAGAATAATCAATACAAGTACTTCAGAAATCTATTTAAAGACTTTGAAGATAAGTAAACTGATATTTTGCAAAAGGTTATTCAAATAGTTGATACAGAAAAATATCATTGAAGAAATCACATAATATCATATTCGAAGTGAACAAGACTTAGCTCCATTAGATTATGTATATTAAGGAAATACATTTAATCTCGTTTCACGTAAGTTAGAATTAAAATCCATCAGGATTATTTTTAAGCAAATTTACCTTTGGATAAGAATAAGGTAGATTTCAAATTTTCAATTTCAAATCTGAATTACTAATTAAAGTATATCTTACTAAAACAAGATTGTATGATTAGGTTTAAATTTTAAGCTCTAAGATCTTCCCTAAAAATATCTAAGGATTATTTTTGAACGTCGAATATAGATAAACATCAAGTAAAGATAATCTTTAACAAATTAGCCATTGAAAAACTCCAATATAAAAGGAGAAAGGATTCAAAGTGTTATGAACTTTTTTTTTTTAAAAAAGAAAAAAATACATTCATTACATTGTGATCATAATCAATTCCTACCATCTAAAAGGGCATAGAATGATTCTCAAAGACTTCTTTAGACAGTTGAACCGAAGCAAATTATTCACCCATCGTCATTTCAATTGTTGTGCGAAATTATTTGAGATTTGTATTGTTCTTCTCACTTGTTTTTCGAAAACATTGTTTCTTATTTAAGTGTTGATAAAAGTTTGGTTATATTCTATAAATTTATAATTAGCCTAGATCGTAAAAAGACTAAATAAGCAAATAAAAGAGTTATTAAGGCCAAGTGTAGCTGATGTTTGTAAACTTCTCGTAATTTTGATTTAATGGATTAAGTGGAATGTCACCAATGAAGTAAATCAGGTCCTCAACAATGGAGCTAGAAGAGAGTAGCAAGTACAAAGTCGAAACTCTATAAATTTTAAGCTTGATTTTCTCCTCCCTATCTTTTTACTTTTAGATATTTATTTTTGTTGAATTATTAAAGTATCATAGTTCACCAATTTAAGTTATTAAGACGGGTAATTTCATTTGCATCGAAAAAGATTAAAAATTTTTTAAAGATATCAATTCATCCCCTTCTTCCCTCTCGATATCTTCCTTGAGACTAACAAGTTATATATAAATAGTTTGTGGTTTCGTTCGAGGAAGCGAATCGAACCATTTGTTTAAATAAAAAAAAAATCATGCAATTTTTTAATACTTTTTTTTCTTCATCAATCTTCATAGATTTCACCAAATTTTTCATGTTTTCTTTTTCTTTGTCTTATTTCTAGGTCAATTACTATGATTAACTTGAGTGAGTTCCATCTGAAATATTACATGTAAAAATTTTTCTTTTCTAAATTGTTATCTTCTTATATGTTTTCAAATTAAGGATTTGACCGTAGTACTTTTTATGTATCTTTTCTCTTTTCCATCTTTTGGTATGTCTCTTCTAATTTTTTTTTCGTATCGATTTTGAATGGAAAGATCTACTTCTCTTTTTTCTTTATTGTTTATAGAAATAGAGTCTCTAATCCTCCTATAATCAAGTTGAATTTGTTAAGATCTTGTACAATTTTTCGCTAAGTATTGTTATATATGATAAACGTATGAGAAATTAATTGGATATATATATATATATATATATATATGAAAGTTTAATGGAAAGAAAAATATGTTATTGGAGATAAAAATATTTAGCAAAAATTTAATATAAACAATTCAAACTGATTTGGTTTTAATTAAGTTTGAAAAATTTATGAATCGAACTATACATTTAGGTTTGATTTTAATAAAAAGCCAAACTGTTATATTATGTTTGATTTGATGTGGTAAGGGGGGAACTAATTGTACCGAACTGAACCTTGCCTAATCCTAGTATCATGTACCTAGAGAACATGTAATTTAACTAAAAAATCTAGTATCTCACAACTTGATGGTAGATGCAAGAAAAGGAATTCATTGATATTAGTTGTAAGGTAGCCTCAATTGCCTTTATAGTAACGTTTTATTACTTAGAATCTTAAGGATCTTCTTAAGATAAATTTAAAAAAAAAAAAAACATTGTTCCATTGGAAAGAGAGTTTGATTTTGATAAGTAAAAGATAATTAAAACATTTTACTGTAGAATATAGGTTGAAGGAAAACAAAAGAATACAAGATAGTCAAAATGGAGAAACGATAACCAAACACCACCCAATGAAAACATTCTATACAAGTTTCAGCCACCTAGCATCCAAACGTCAACAGGACTATTGTTAAGAATCATCGGGATGCTAGCCGTTCGATGCCTGCAAAATACCTACTGGCCCGACGACAGGAACAATACCATCCAGATGATACACCTCTAATTTGCAATTTTTACAGATTAGCCTCTCATCCTTTCTGGTCACCCTTTTCAAACATCATCAGAAGCTACAATTCCACCAAGAATCGTCAATGACTAACGCACTCAATAGTAAAAGTCTCGTAACTATAGCAAAAAACCAGAATAAAACGCAAAGAATCAATGAAATTGCCACATTACTTGCTTTCTTAGGAAGATCTTGAACAACCAATGATTCTAAGTGAAAACAGAATTTCTTTTAATCACGATTGCTAACCTAGGTCATAACACCCATTTAAATGCAAGAAACAACCAAGAATCACCTAACTTTACCAAGCTACACTTCCCCAACACACAAAAAAGCTTGTTCTTCTTTAAAGGATCTACCAAGGTCTTTTATCCAATAAATTCACGTTAGGCAAGAAGAACACCATAAAAATTACAAAAAACACCATCCATGAATCGGCTTACCTTAAGATTCAATGTCTAGTTACAAAGAAGAGGAAGAAGGAACTGTTGAACAGAAGGAAAGGAAGCTATCGTGAAAGATGAGGACAAAAGAAAAAGAAAAAGGAGAGAGTGAGAGAGAGAGAGAGAAAGAGAGAGAGAGAGAGTATAAGAGGAGTGGGAGGTTCAAAAATTTGAAAAGATCAAATTGTCCTCTTATTTTTAAAGATTTTATTTTTAGATTTTAGTGAGTTTTACACTTTTTTGCATGGTCCTACAGTGCTACCATGTTGAAGAGGAAGACAACAATGACTAGTGTGAGTGGGTTAGTCTAGTGAAGAGCAAGACGACAATGAGTGATGTTAGAGATGATGACAATGGCTATAATGTAGTCTTGAAGAAGATAGTGATGATTGGATTGGAGAGAAAGGTGATGATGACTAATATTAGAGGGGAAAATTACGACTATGATGTTGTGTTGAAGAAGACAACGACAATTGGTGGAGGTAGATTTGGTGGTAGAGTTTTGTACATCTATAGTGCAATTTTTGAAAAATAATATGAAAATGGAGTGTTCCGAGTAAATTTTATGAGAATGGTGTGCATGCCTTCACTGTGCGGGTATTTTTTGTACTAAAGGTGCAATTCAAGGTTGTACCTTCTTTGTTTGTACTGAAGGCACATTCCTTAGCCATGCCTTCAATGTAAATAAGAATGTACGGTCCTTGGGCGCGCCTTTAGTGTAACTAGGAAAGCGTGACCTTAGACATGCCTTCAATTTAACCCTTTGTCACACTTAAGACTCTCTCTAACTATGTACTGACTCCTCCTAATTAAGTACTTTCAATCTAGCAGGCTAGCTACTTATTTTACCCCTAAGTTTTGAACATTTTCCTTAGGCAAACCTTTAGTGTTAATAACAAGGTGCAATTCATGCATGCACCTTCCTAGTTTCCACTTAACATTTCGCTTATTTTTGGCAATTAATCAAATATTATTTAGCCTGTCTTGTATTTTTTATGCTTGAAATAGTGTAATATCATATGAAATTAGTCCTATCAGTTGGGAATGCCAATGCTTTTTTTTTTTTTCATTTAGTGTATTATTTTTCCTTGAAATAGTGTAATATCGTAGCAAGTTAGCTAAAATGATTCACTAAACTACCAACCGAACCTGTGAAAAGCAGGTATAGTATATAGAAAGTATATATACAATAAACTATCAATAGTAAGTGAATAGCAATCCAATATAAAACATCATTTACAAAAACCATTCACATAGTGAAAAATGGATGTCAAGAGTACATAAAAATCAAACTAAGTAATAAAAATGTAGTTATTTGCAACTACTTCTTCCTAGATCTAGTTAATTGTTTTTTAAAGCAAGCTCATAATGATGGCTTGCGAGCGGATGGTCCCTTCGATGGTTGAGGCTTAGATGACTGAGGAGGAATATCGGTGAAATCTATAGGAGGAACTGAAGTAGGCGGTGACGATGATAGGTGGGTGATGGCTTCCCTTATGTTTAATGTCTGAGGTCAACCGGTACAACGTTTACGGGGAGTTGGTAGTGTTTGTTGTGGATACATCCATCCGTGAGTATTTGGAGTATCGAACGAGGTGTAGGCAGAATTAGAGGCATTAGCAGGTGGTGCATTATTACCAATCTCACCTAAGTCAATATAATGGTGAGATCTTGATGCTATAGCATTGTCTCTGTGTCCCCAACTACGTGCCTATGTTGGTCAACATCCTCTAGTGCAAAATCTAGCACTTGCACGTGGTTGAGGGGCAAGTACAGGGGTTGGATTAGCTGGCTGGTTGGGAAACAATATCAACTCGCCGTGCTCCCCACCATCGATGATATGGTGACCAGTGTCGAAACCGTTTGCTAGCCTCACTCTACATAAAGTATCCGCTTATAGTTAATGAAACAGTTAATGTTATGTTCATGTACTTTGCTTTGTAAAAAAACCATAAGATAAATGGAAAGAAGGCTTACCAAGTGTCCCATCATCACCTCATGATGGGTGATGTATCGGTATGTATGATCCTTATACCAGTTATAGTAAGCCAGATCAACACCCCTCGGTCCTTGATTATGAACAACCCATATTTGGCGGTTTACCTAAGTTGATATGTATCCCCAATGCACGACTGACCAGTCTATGTCCGTCCTACTCCTAAGGTCAACGTGGTGTAGCTCCTTACTTGTGTTAACATCTACTGATATTGTTCGAAAGCCTCTAAATTTTCATATGACATGGTTGGGGAAATAAAACTCAACAATTTGGAAGCAGATCAGTAGCACCCTAGCTTTTTAGATAACTCGATCGACACTGCAAAACGGGGGTAGAAGATAAAAATGGTCATTTAGGTACGGCTCCAACATGACTTATAATGCATTTACAAGGAAAGTGTATTAATAATCCATATCAACTACAGAATTAAAATTGAAGAAGTACAAACGTATTGACTCGTTTGCAAAGCAAATGTGGTTAGGTACGCATCCACAACATGTGTAGCATAATGAGTGGTGTCTTGTAATATAACTCACCTAGCAACTAATGGTAGCCCCTCCTGTATGGTAAACCCAGACCTGCTCTGTAGTGTAATGTAGGGGAAATGATCCTAGGCCCATATCTAAAGCAGTAGGGTAGTGCCTCTAATCTCCTACGCTCTTAATCGTGTAGCTCCAACTAAATGTCCTAGCATATGGGAAATACTCTAACATAGGTAGGAATATCATGTAGACAAGAGAGGAAGATTTATTAGCAAATGAAAAACCACCCAATAACTGTAGGATGTATGCACGGGTATTCTGTCAAACAATCTCCTCATCTACATTTGCAAGATGTCTGCTAAATCTCTCTTATAGTCAAGCCAAACTAATACGCTCCCTTCTGTTAATACAATTAGTAGGGTGGTCCCCTAGCTACCTAAGGACAGACTAACTATGTAGGCCTAGTCACTGCAACCTCATCTACACAGAAACCAAATAGCACCTCTATATCCTAAAGCATGATCGTCATCTCCCCATGAGCCACATGAAAAGTATGGGTCTCAAGTCTCCACCTCTCAACTAATGCCGTAATGAAGTGATCGACGATCTGGATAAATAGTAATTGTGTGATCACAAGGAAACCTACATCGCCAAGGTAAGTGATCATGTGATCATCTAATGTTATTTATGTTGTGCCTTTCTACATGCTTAACTCTACTCGATGAACCGTAATGTGCTCAGATCCCTGAAATATTAGATTCTTTTGCATTGTAACTATAGAAAATTATTGAACCGTACAATTTCACAAATGAATTAACATGAAGCCATACTCGAAAATCCCATACGTTGCGATCGATGTTGTCTCTATCTATGTAGTATCAATGGGTCACTCGGTTTTAGATCCATCTAACCTGTAAAACAACACAAATATGTCATGTCATTAATTTATGAAAGCATAACATGATATGATATATAACATAATGTAAGAAAATAATGCAAATAGTCATCTATCTTTACCATTTCTATTAATTTGAGAACATCTCCTCCTATTACGTCTTTCCATTCTACACATGCTATACCTGCTCTTATCGGCAGGCTCTCTTAAGACAACTTCAAACCTTAATGGATATCGAGACGGAGTTAACTTAACTCATTACCTATTGGCATGAAGTGTCTACTGTAGACATCTACCTGATGGGACCCCTTGTACCATCCTTCAATGTACCGACCAGTAGTAATTCAAATAGAATTAAGTACCCTGATTGTATGTAAGTACGAGATTATGTAGATTTGCCATTTCCAACATGAAGATGTCATTTTATTTGTTTCCATAATGTGTGTTTGACTGCCTTATTTCATCACACCATTTGGTTCACACCTCTAACCTATCTTCACCTCCCATATCTCGTTATCATGGCTATATGCCTTGTTGGTATGAGCAGGAGCATGCCTGGCCCACGTATTAAGCTTCTTCACAGCATACTTTGTATTCACTTACTTGGCATCCATTCCCTTCCTCGCTTACTGGACTCTTCTTTCCTAATAATTGACATAATTGTAGATTATTTTCTTAACAAGTAAAGTCAGAGGCAATCCTCTACAACCTTTTAAAACGGCATTGTAACTCTCAACGATATTTATATGTCATATATCCAAACTAATAAAAACCGTTATAAGACAATGTCCATTTGCTCTTGTCAAATGGTGAGAACCATGATGGTATATCCTCCTTTACTTGCAACATCTACACTATTAAATACTCAAATTTCTTAGGCTGTGCTTGTAGCCTCCATTTGCATCTATTGTCCTTCTCCTTGCAATGAATGGCCCACAGGTGCGGTTTTGATTCATCAATGTGGTAATTACAATGGTGATTGATGTGATATCTTTTGATAGTGTCAATAAGCTCATTCTTCATGCTGAAGCGTTGTCTAACAAATAAATCCATGTTATCAACCTAGTTATTGCTCTCCACCTCCATGTCTTCTTTGAATGCGACACAACTACTACCACCACTAATGTTCATGTATGGAATTGGATCTCTGACCTAGGATATTGGCATCCCTGTTTGATTATATTGGGGAGCCATCCCAATCCCCTAGCTAACAGTAAACCGAGGTATGGATGGAATGTTGTTCAATATATGATATAACATGGCTGCATAATCTACAGTATTTTCTACTGCTACAATTTCTTCCTCTACTTCAGATTCAACCCCCACTTAGTCCCCCTCAACATCTGTTTTAGGTCCTATGGGAATCAGCTCTTCATTAGGGTCATAGCCCGATTCATCTTGTAAGATTGACCCTATCACTACAGCAATTGTCTTTTTGTTCACACTACCCTCTCTAAAAGTAGCGTCTTCCATTGGATAAGTTTTTGATCCGTCACACATATGACAGTCTTCATCGGTTTGTTGCACATGAGGTTGAGGATTATTGGATGACCCAACCCATAAAGTGTTTTCAACAATACTCATGCTTGGCTAACTGGAACCCCTAAAATATATCTCTTGTATCAAGTTTTTTCAAAACACATTAGCCATTTAAATGAAGTTTTCCACATCGTCGTCATTCATAATGGCCATCAAAATGTACAAAACACCTCCTTCATAATAAGAAGAGTGTTGGTAAATAAGCTCAACCTTACTAGGATCAACTCTGATACTTATGAAGATTCGCTGGAGGAAATGACTGAAATTGGAATCTTTCCTCAACTTTAACTTTTTCATCGAATCTCTATCATATTGTGGACCCTTACTTCCATGTACTATGTTCCCTCTCTTATACATAATTATCTTCACATAATTAGCCATTGACAACCTGTTGATTCATGAATTACAAAATCAGTAAAGCCCATACAATTTTGCACGGTTTGTAGCACCTACATAGTTTCACTTCTCGGTAGGAAATACCATCTCATACTATAATTGGAAGCACCTACACCATTTCACATTCTCAGTGGGGTACCACATCGCACCTATACAATTTCATTTTTAAGTGGAGCGTCTCATTACACACTATAAAATTTTACTTTTCAATGGGGTATCTCATTACATATCGTAAATGCAAGCACCCATACGATTTTACTTCTCATCATATATTATAAATTCAAGCACTCATATGACTTTACTTATCAGTGGGGTGTCTCATCGTACCATAAATATAAGCGTCCACACGATTTTACTTCCTAATGTGGCGTCTTATTACATACTATAAATTTAAGTACTCATATGACTTCACTTTTCAATGAGGCATCTCATCACATATTATGATTATAAGTGCAAATGTACTTTACTAATGCACAGGTAAAATCACTTATAATTTACGAGTCACATACCTATTTTTTTACGTAACCACTACAACTTATATAACTATATACTATCATATGAATAATGTGCAAATTACAACATGTCTATTAAGAAGATACAAACACTAAAAAAATTATTATCTAACTACAGTTTATATGGACATTATAAATATTATCGTAATAATAATGTAATTTGTATATTAAAAAATTATTATGAAATAAAGGATGGCCGATGGTTACTTACAGATCAATTGACAAAAATATGGCCACGCTAACATTCGGAGAGAAGAAATAAGAGGTTTTGAGAGATTTTCTAAATTGGAAGATATAAGAATGAGGGAAGAATACAGAAATTGGAGTTGATATAGGGAAAGTAAAGATGCATGAGCTGAGTACACCTTCATTGTAAACAAAAAAGTGCATTTTATAAAATGCGCCTTTCATATTAAAGAAGGTGCACGTCTGATATGTGCCTTCCATATTAAGAAAGATGCATTTATAATATGCGCTTTCCTTATAAAAATAGTTTTGTGCACGCGTACCTTCATTATACTATTCTCGTAATATTTACTCAAAACACCCCATTTTCATACTATATTTTGAAAATTGTACTATAAATGAATAAAACTCTTTGGTGGTATGTTGTATTGAAGTTAAAGAAGAAGATAAGGATAGTGGATTTTTTTTTTTTTTCCTTTTTGGGGTGAATCGTAATTCTCAAGTCCAATGGATTATTATAATTGGAGGATTTAAACAGGCTAGGGAGCTCCCAATGAATGGTCGAATGGATTATTATACTTGCACCAATTGGTGTAGATTTTCATTGTTTGAAGTTGAATTTGAACGGGGAAGGCCAATGTAGATCACTACAATAAATGCAAAGACTGAAAACATTTTAGTAATTGATGGATACTAGATATGGAGGGGGAATAGCGAAGTTTGGTTTCCTTAAATATGCCATTCTAAATCCAAAAATCTTTTAACGGCGTGTTTAAAAATTCAGTCAAGGGGAGTGTTTACTTCGAGGACGATATCTCGGATTTTTTAACGCTTATTACAATTAGAACTTCCCAATTATCGAATGTTGTTTTAGCAAGGTTTATAGTTATTAATGGCTTTTAGTGCTAAGTATTCATGTTTTTCTAAAAAGAATAAATGGAAATAGAAAGTTATGCCTTAAAAATGACTATTATTAGGAATAATTAGAAATTTATATTTTAGTCTTTACTTCATGTGATTTTTTATTAGAGAGAATAGGCGAATACTTCATCCCATTAATTACTGTATTAAGTTGGGACTTTAATGAAAGACACTATATCGCCATTTGATATTTTTAGAAAACTAGAAGTTATTTAATTTTTCTTTTTAATTGAGGTCATAATTATCCCATCACATAAACTTTTTATTTTCTATGGAGAGAAACTAAAAAATTCAATCTTCCCAATGGTAACAACAATTCCCTATAGATAAGGGAATAGAAAAGTCCTTGGAAATAAAATTTTCTAGAATAATTTTCAGGTAAACAAGATAATTAGGAAGTTTTTTGAGAATAGTTATTCTATTCTCTCTAAGTAAACGAGTTGTAAGTAATGATAAAAGGAGTTGCAACAAAGTTATCAAACTCGTAATTTTACTTAGGATCACCAAAGGGTTTATAAAATCGAAACTTAGAAATATAAGTTTTTATAACCAATATAAAATAACTTTAAGAAAACCAAATATTTGCTTATAGTTATTATAAAATACTTGAAATATATAATGGAAATAAAGGAATCAAGAAATTGATTTATTTTTTACATGAAAATATTTTTAATTCTATAATCTAACATTTACGAAAGAATGAAATCACAGTTGAAAATAGATCTTTTTCTATTATTTCATTCTTAAAAAATAATAAATTAAAGAAAACCAATGTTTTAGCTCATTTTGAGTTATTAATAATATAAACTTAAATATATAATTTTTCTTATAAACTTTTCCATTAAAGTTAGAATCAGAATAAATGATATGAATATAGAACAAAGAATGGGAAAGAGATAAAAATTAAAAAAAATTAGAATAGAATAAGAAAAATAATTTAATATTTTAATAATTAATGGGCTAATGAAAGCCTATATATATATATATATATGAGGTATATTCAACTTATATTTGTGATACGTTTACTTCGCTAAATGAAATAATACTGTAATGGAATCACAATTCATACATAATGGAATAGAGCTGTAATAGAAATGGAATGTGTATTTCTTTATTTAGTTAGATATTATTGAATCAATATTACTTTATTTAATTCACATTAGCATAGGTTATAAAGAGACAAATAACCCTAAGAATAAACAAATTTCCTATGAAGTGAGGACAAACTTATGTATATATCATCGAATAGTTGCCTATTAAAAAACCACAAAATTGTTTATTTAAAAAAAAAATCAAACCCCAAAATTATGCTTGGAAGGGGAAAGGTGTATATCATCGAAGAACTCCTACTTGTCAAGTACATACCCAAAATTGTTTATTTAAAAAACAATTAAACCTAGAATTATGTTAAAAAAGGGAAAGGTGTACTTAGAATCGTTTATTAAAAACATAGTCCAACCAAGAATTACATTAAAAGAGGGCAATGAGTACATCATCACTAATGATGTTTCATTATCTCAACCAATTTACTTCTTTTTCACAAAGAAAAGGAAAAAAATAAAATAAAACCCTAAGATTTGGGGCAGTAGTGAACAAATCAAGACAAGATAAGATTTTTATGAAAGTGTGATTAATTAGAAATCATTTTACAAAAAAATCTTAAATCAATTTTTTTTCTATAGCTCATGTAAATCTATATAGAAATACAAAAATGGGTTACCGAAGTTTAGAGAGAGAAAGGTCAAAACTCTTTTAATTGGTGTTATTTTTATAACAAATTGGTTGTTATTCTAAGCTTTTTAGAACTTTTGATGTATAAAAATGAAGTTTGATTCAAATTTGTCATTTTAAATCACATTCAATGAAAATAGAGGAAGAAGACAGAGAGAGGTAAACGATAAAGAGAGAAAGATTGATGAATAAAAATCACCTTTGAAAAGTGAAAGATGAAAAAAGACCGATGAATAAAAGAGATGATGAAAGAAAATCAAATTAAAAAACTTCTTCATTTTCTATTTTTGAAAAGGGTAATTTTGAAAGAAAAAAAATATGAACACCCGCTACATCATAATTCATGGGTTTGAAAGGAGAATCACAATAACACATTTTCAAATAATAGGAGTTACACATGAATAGTCATTCCCACTGAATGTACAACAACTTTAGAATCGATAAACTTAATTAAAAATGTAAGTTTTTATCGAATTTATATATAAAATTGGCTAAAAAAGTGAATTTCTATAAAAAAAAAAATGATTTTATACTTGAGTTAACTTGAAAAAAACTCATAAAATCGTAACTTGTAGAATCGTATAGATGAAATCGTGATTTTGAGTACTATGACCGTAAGAAATAGTAGTAGAACAAACATAGAAAACATAAATAAAAATGGGGAAATATTTTTATTTTAAAAAGGACGATCATTTTCCATTTTTTATATTATCATTTCCACTAGTCTTCCTTTACCATCAACTTCTACGATAACTTATTACTAAACATCAAATATCGATTTCACTTCAGTTATAATATAAAGAAAAACTTGAGATAAGATATTTTAGGTTTAATCTTTGAATTTGCGACACGGGCGGACCTCATCAACGTACCATTTCGATTCACTCGATTACTCCCGTTTGTTATAGTATAGAAAATTCTATATTTCAACACTCTTAATATAATAGAGGTATTATTAGTTATTTTTGGTACCAACTCATTTTTTAATCGATGGAAGTTACCTTTGCACGACCATCGTCTATAATATTAAATTCCCTAAGAGAGTTTCATGCCTTACATTTATATTTTTAAATAAAATAATTATTTAAGGCGGTTATATATAAAAAATTGTAATAAAGAGAAGTTATTTAAAGTGGGTATATAAATGCATGTGTTGATAAGAAATTTTAGGCTTGGATTTTGCAAGACCTATTTCAATCTTCCACCACAGGGGCCTAACCTATCTAAGTCCATTTCCATATAATTTAGGCTTAAACCCATCCTTCCCTCTCATGCCCCACCTTTTTGAAGGTTGTTGCCCGATTATGAGTAGTCAAGTACTTGTCTCTATTAGTCATGCCTAAAACCTCAAAGGTTGGGGGTCAATAAGGAAGCTCGAAGTATGGGCATAGGGCATTTGCAGGCATACATAAAGATATCAACCTATATGTGACACCGATTTAAGAATTGTCATGTTAGCTTCAAGAATCTTGAAACTTACCTAATTTAGGAAAGATATATTTTTCTATTTAAGCAAGATTCATATATATCCACTTTCCTACTATATCTTTAATTCCACTACTATAAATAGGGATTTAGCTCCACTAGATAAATCATTTAGACTTATTCTTATAATCTTACACTCCTTATTATCGTTTAATTGACTTAAACATCAGAGTGAACATGTTTGACAAATCTCTTATTCCCCTCATGATGTAATCTTTTGTAAATCAGAAGCTTAGCAATCAAGGCCTAAGACACAAACCTCTACCAATGAATTTTTGCAAACAACAACATGTACATACTCTTTCTTAAGTAAAAAGAAAATTCTACCAATAGCATGTGTGATTATTTTATTTACTTTCTTTTTGCGTATGATTATTTTATTTACTTATTTACCATTTTTTAGCACCTATAACGGAGATGCAAACTTTGCTAGTGTAATTATGGAAACAAAACCCATAGAGATACCTCAATTTTCAAGTTTTTTTCATTTTAGTACCTAAATTTTAAATTTGTTTAATTTAGCACTTTAACTTTTTAAATAAGAGAAATTAATAACTCTATTAAATGGTCATTATCATAATATGATGGAATAATAGTACAAGTACATCGAATTTTATTTTATTTTCATTTTAGTACTTAAACTTTTTTTTTCTATTTTGGTACCTCATCTGTTTAAAAGCTAAACAAATAGCTAATTTTTTCATGTTAACTGTTGTAAAAATATTATAAACAATTAATAAAATAACAATTAACAATAATATATTGAAAAAATTAAAGAAAAAAAAAAGAGAATAAGTCTAGTTCTTGAAAATTTAATTGCGCATATGATTTTAGGGGCAATGTTATCGCATACACCCTAACTTTATACTTTTTTTTTCCAATTAGACACTTAAACTTTGAACTTGTTAAATTATACACCTAATTTAAACGTTGCTTATCTACATATACAGCCCCGTTATCTAACTCTAACTTTTATCAGTTGAGTCAACATAAGTAGCTAATGAAACTTTGACATGTATTTTTTTTCTTTTTTTACCTTTTTTTAATTTCCTAGCCAGGATTCAATTTTTCTACATTAGTAACCATATAGGATAGTTTTTCTATGTTATTAGCCATGTAGAAAAGTTTTTCCACATCAAGCTTTGTAAAGATACACTAGATTTGGATGCTATAGCTATAAGAACTTATTAATAATCATTCTAATAAAATTTTGTGAATAGGAAAGACGAAAAGAAAAAATCTACATAGATATGATATATGCCAACTTTGCTTCAATTTTTGAACATATGTAGATAGTTTTTAGAAAGGTTTTTGCATAATTATAAAGAACCCTTGGGGTAGATTAAGAATTGGGCGCTTCTTTAATTTGGAGGTCGAATTGAATAAGGAAAAATTGAGTCAAGTTTAACCACATACGCTCGTTAAACTGCACAATTCCATCTCTCCAAGGCCCTTAACAGGCAAGTCCTACATTATTTGGGTTTTAATCTTGTTTTCTCTATATAATGTAATATCATTCAATAACATGTTGAGTTAACACATCTCTTGAACTCAAGCTTGTGGTGTGGAGTATGTAATTTAATAGGAAAATTTTTTCTCTTTAAACTGCTTATGTGGAAAAACTTTCTTATATGGCTACTAACATGAAAAATTGAATCCTGATTAGGAAATTGAAAAAAAAAAACGTGTCAAATATTCATTAGCTACTTAGGCTAACTCAACTAATGGAGTTAGCCTAAGTAGGATGATTGAGGTGTATACGAAGCTAAGCAAAAATTAAGTCAAAGGCACAATTTAATAAATTTAAAGTTTAGATGTATAATTAGAAAAAAAAAAGTGCAAAGTTGAGGTGTATATAATGACATTGCCTTTATGGGTTTTTGCATACAGTATACAAAGTTTTTATATTTTCAAATAAATTGTGTCATTTATTATCACTATCACAATTAATTAAAATAACAGAAAAAAAAAAAGAAAAAAGAAAAGATAGCAACAACAACAACAACCATAATAATAAATAAATAGGAAAGAATGGCAAAAATGGGAATTGCCCATAAAATTGATCTCTTGTTAATTCCTTCCAATTTTAGTCGGACCCCATATCTCAATTGTTACTTGGCCTAAATTAACTGAAGCAATCCTTTATTCATCTTTTTTTTTTTTCTCTAACCCCAATAAAATCAATTTCATGTTAACTGATAGTCTACTCCATACCAACAAGTTTAAATTAAAATCTTGCTAACCCTATTGCCAGCATAGATTTAGAAATAGTATGCTCTACACTAACAAGTTCAATTACAATTGATTTGGTTAGTTTGTATCCATTTTCAGTTCTATTTATTATTATTATTATTATTATTATTATTATTATTATTATTATTATTATTATTACTGTTGTTGTTGTTGTTGTTGTTGCTGTTTATAAAAATGATAATAATGATATAGTACAAGTAAGATTTTATTTGGTGACATAAAAAGCTTACAAAAGTCAAATATCATTTATAAAAGTCATGTTAATTAAAATTTGAAGATTTGGCTACATTCTTTTGTTTTTTTATATAAATATGTTGTAATTTTTCATTGTTATTTATTGATTTTTTATAACATTTTTACAAAGGTTATAATAAAGAATACCTATTTGTTTTATTTTAAAAAATTGAAGTGCCAAAATGAAAAAAAAAAAAGTTTGAGTAATAAAATGAAAGTTGATATAGTTATATTATTATCTTACCATTTTATGTTAACGGCCGTTATAACGAATATATTAATTTGTTTCATTTAAAGATGAGGCATTGGAAAAATCAAATTTAAGGTCTAAATACTAAAATAAAATATTATAGAAGTTTTGATACTTTCACTTATCCTTGTAATTATATGCCCAAACACTTTAAAGTCGTTCTTGTCATAATGTGTTTGGTACAAGATGGATACTATATATTAATAACTAACTAGCTAATCATAGTAATTTACGCTTATGATCACCTACGTAAAATAATTTTTAATCTTTCCAAAAGTAAAGGGAAATTCAAAGAAGAAAAATTATAAATGGTGAGAAAAAAAAAAAAGTTTATCAAAAATTTAAAATGAACCAAAGTTGTAAACTTCATCATCCAAATGCTATAAGGATAAATGGTCTAGCTTTTATCAATCACATAATTTTTTATGAATCTTTTCATCTTCTTCTCTTACTTTTTATTATTCTTTCTAAAAGAATGCTATTGTAAATAAGAAAAGGAAAAATAAATGCAAAAAGAAAAAAAAATACACAAACAAAAACAAAATTGTTGTTCTTGGGAAAATATTCCCAAGAATATGGCTAATGAAAGAGGCAATTTCTACGAGGATAACTTCTTCCCCAACCCCCCTTCTTCCCACTTTGCACTTTGACCATTCTCTTTCATCATTCTCTCTTTCTAAAACCTCTCAAGACTTGATCAACCAAATCCATCATTTAAATCCATTTTTTTTCTCATCAATCACAAATTCGGAGTATTAATGTGATGCAGATCTCAGTTGTGGGAAGATTTTTTGAAACAGGGAGATAATCCACGCAATATCAATACTTTTACCCTCTAGACATTTATATAAAAAAGGTATCGTTTTTTCTCGTTTTGATCTATTTTAAGCATTTGATATTTGAAGAAATAATGTTTTTGCTTGATGCATTATGGTACATTGTTGTCTACTAGCGTTTTTTAAATGGGTCCAAGTGTTTGTCTTTTCTCAAACATATACATGCATTGAATATGTTTCTATACTCCATTGTTGGTAAGCTTAGCAATTTTTTATATAAATTTGTGTTTGTTAGTCGTTTTATATATACGTATATATATATTTTTTATAACGTTGTGTTTTTTTTTTCTCAAAACATCGTGTATATATAAATTTGTGTTCGTTAGTATGTGTATATAGTTTTTCTTTGCATAAATTTGTCTTCGTTACTATATTTTATATACACATGTGTATTAGGTAATACATGTACAAATAATTATTGTTGAGGAATATGGACAATGAACCAACTTGTGAGGTGGTGTTACTTTTTTATTTGTTTCAGTTGGAGTAAGTACTGATTGTAGTACCGTTAAGGAATTATGATAGTGAAATCAAATTAGGTGATGTGTTTATGAACTCTAGTAGAGTGTGACTGTTAGTATAAGGTAGTATTTTTATATTTAGATGCTAAAGTTTATGAAGTCAATATGGCAAATAGGTGTAAAATGGATAATGTGAGGTTGGTTTGTTATGTTGGTGGAAATATTATGGAAGGAAAGGATGAGGTAAGGTACAATAGGCGCTTGAGAACAATAGTTGAAGTTCCATTTGGAACTTCGTATGATTAGTTAGTTGGATTAATATGTAATCGACTTCAAATTGACATGACGACATACCCAGTCAAGTTGATTCACATATACCCTCTCGTAGGCAGGACTAAGGACATGTTCTATGCCATCCTCATCAACGATGGTCATGATGTCCAACAACTAATGGCTTCTTTAGTATGACGTGGTGGAGTCAGTGATTTAGTAGAGTTATATATTGAAATTCATGAAGGGAACCTACTATCGATAGCCCCTGCCACAGTTGAGTGTGATGTTGGAGGTTACAATGAGGATGTTGGACTGCAAGTTGAAACTGGAATGTTTGAATCTCTACCAGTCCCATCAAGTCATGTCCTAAGCAATAGTCGCATGTCCTTTCAACCTAATGTAATGATCACCAGCATGTTTAATCGAGATATTGATGTGGAGAATGAACTAGCTTGTGGGGACATTGATGAAGATTTCAATGATACATATTGTAATGTTGACATTGGTCCAACTAAATGTCGGTTGCAAGAAGTGGAAGAAGCATAAGGGTCAGTCAACAAAACGATTGGAGGCATGGGTTAGCTATGGATGTAAATGCGGTTGGGATGTTGAAACCCATGCCATTCTACACAGTAAGTGATGGGGATAGACTGGTCCTATCTAAGGATAGTATAAATGATGGTGAAAGGAGCTTCAGCAATGAATTAAAGGTAGACATGCAATTCAAAAATAAAAAACATCTACAAACAGCTATGAGGTTGCATTATGTTATGAACCACCACGACTTCATCATGAAGGAGTCTAAACCTGCATTATAATCTATCAAATGCGTTGATTAGGAAAAGGGATGCAGGTGGAGACTCAGAGCTTTTAAGAAGTGGCATGCTAGATGCTTTGTGATTACTAGGTTTATAAGTCCATACACATGCCTTAATCTTACTATAAGCTAGGACCACTCAAAATTAGATTCAAACACCTTATCCTATTTTCTGATAAAGGATGTATAAGAGTTACCGAATGTTAATGTAAAACACTTGTAGGTAACCATTTGCAAACAATACGGTTATACTGTGCACATAAAGAGAATTAGGGAAGTAAAGCGTAAAGCGATTGAACAAGTTTATGAAAGGTGGGAGGAATCATATGTGGTGTCACCACATCTACTAAATGCCATCCAAGAGGCTACTCCAATACTATGGTAGAGTAGAAATGGCAAGACAATGATACTACTGGACATTTGTTTTTCGACAAAGTCTTCTAGGTATTTGGACCATATATTGAGGCCTTTATACATTGCAAGCCTATCATTACAATTGATGGAACATTCCTTTATGGGAAGTACAAACATAAACTATTGATTGCGAGTGGAGTTGATAGTTAGAATCACATAGTCCTATTGGATTTTTCCTTAGTTGATGAGGAATGTCCGAATAGCTGGAGTTGGTTCCTAATGTGTGTTCTCATGCACATTATAAGAGATCGCATTGATATATGTTTGATTTTGAACCGTCATGTTAGGATCCAGTCTACAGTAGGGGGCGAGAATGATGTGGCCAAGAGGTTAGCTGTGGTGGTGGTATATCTAACACATCACCAGTAACTTCAACACTTGGGCTAAGAATAAAGATTGCAAAGAGCTAATAAAGAAGGTTGCTTACCAGTTGCAACCTCGAAAGTTTCATGCATATTAAAACGAGGCTAAGACGAGGAGCCCCAATACTAAAGTTTACTTTAGAAGTTTGCATCCTAAAATATGGACGCTGGCATATGACGACAGAGCTTGGTTTGTTCATGGGATGACCAACATTGCCAAGAGTTACAACAGTGCTTTACCATATGCTAGGAACTTACCCGTTGTAGCACTACTAAAGAAAACTTTCTACAACTACAATTTCTATTTCAACAAATGGAGGATCAACTTAGTGGAGTTAATGGGCATTGGCAAAGTACTTATTAAATTTGCGAAAAGAAAGTTTGACAAGTGGCATAAAGTGGCCAGCTGTCACCGTGTCATGATTTTTTACTACAATGAGCAGATATTTGAGGTCATCATTGCACCATAAATTATGTCACAATAATAGAAAGGAGAGAATAGCCATACGATCGCACTTAAGACTCAGTAATATACTTGCAATAAGTGGCAAACATATAAGATTCCGTACTCCTACGCTATAGCTGTTATGGGAAAAATGAGCATCGACTGTATTGCACATATTGGGCATTGGTACACATTGTAGAATTAGCTATGTACATATGTGCATTCCTTCATGGCATGTGTCGATAAGGCCCATTAGTCTTATCTTGACATTTTTATATAGCATCTAGTTCAAATTTCAGGCAGGTTATAAGAAAAACAATTTAAAAATGAGATGGACATCCGGGATGGACCATTGACTTACTCGTATGGACTATGTGGTGGGGATGGACATAATAGGAAAAGATGTCCGCAATGAGGAAGACAATCAACTTCGAGTGAATCTACCGGTACTTAACTTAGTTAAAGTGAAAAACTAAGATAATGTTGATTAATAATATGTATGGAAATGTATTTAAGAAATTTTCATTTTGCTTACGTTTTGATTTTCCTTAATGAGAGTGATGGTAAGCTTACTATTTTTTTTTTCTTTTTACACTTACAAGGGTAGATAGATCCTGTAAACCCTAGGAAAAATAGTAGTTGAACCTTAACTCGAGTCCGAGTGTTCTAAACTGTACAATAAGTCGATAAGGCTAATAATAATAAAAGAAAATGAAGTTTAATAAATCAAATATAACACCAATAACAAAACCTTCGAACTTTATCAAAACCCTAAAACTAGTTTATGCATCATTAATCGAAACCGAATTCAAAATTGCTCGAAACCCTAAAATTATAAACGTAAACCTATAAAATAGTTAAATATTACACCATAGCAATAAAATTATAGTCGAATGTAATTTTCGACTAAATCTTCTGTTTGTACAAAATTTTAATGAAATTACCATAATAACTTGTAAAAATTATAATTATAACGGATACCAGTTAAATTGATAAAATTTCACAAAATTTTGAAAACTAATCTACGAGGAGATTCGTTATAATTTATATGATTTTAAAAATTACACATATTTGTTAATAACTTTCATTTTCCTTCTCTTCTATTTTCAATTTATCTCATTTTCTCTCTTCATGTCCAAATCACTCCTTCCCCTGCATAAAACGTAAGAAATAAAAGAAAGAACAAAAGTTAGCAAATTGAAAGCCAAAAGAAGTAGCCACGTAATGTTATTATTTTTTTTTTTGTCTTATTTACATTAATAAAAAGTGAACTTAGCTTAAAATTGAAGCCAATATCATGTGAGCAAAAGAAAAGTAATATAAATATGGAAAAACAAAAGAAAACCACATTCTGGAAACATTCAGCACTTAAAACCGTGAGGAAAAAAAAGAGAGAAAAAGAAAGAAAGAAAAGAGAGAAAGAAGGAAGAAAAAGAAGGAAAAGAAGGAAAAAATAAAACCTACAAGGTAAGAGATTTATTTTAGAAAATATATATGTATATGATAGTATATATGTGTAGTATTTTTATGGTATTTGTACATATAATACTAATAGTATATGTTTATGTATATAAATACCTAAACTTAATTATATGTATAAATATAAGATTAAGTATGTCTACATGTATGTACCGAGGTATATAGTATGTATTATGTATTTGTTTTTTTTTT